>APFE031421250.1:45853-99103 GCA_000404065.3 Pinus taeda | reverse complement strand
TTTTAGTTGATTTGTAAAAATGTAACTATGATACAAAATATTCGTCCACTAAAAATTTAAAACCCCTTAATTTCGCCAAAGGGCGAACATTCGCCCCTAAAATAATCTATGCTTACAATAGTGTCACACCCCAAACCATACACCATTGGTTGGTAGATACATAAAAAAGACATATGTGTCAGCTAGAAGTGTCGCTTGTCCTACAACATCAAGCCCTTCATAGACGAGATACTATGTGATGTTTGCCCCACTTGAAGTTTGTGATGTTATTTTAGGAAAACCTTATACGTGAAAACAAAATATTGTTTATGAATCTTGACCCCATGGTATTGTTGTTACTCTAGGGGATCAACTCTATAAGATACCAAAGGTAGTTCTAATTATTGTTATTTCATTGATCTCAACAAAAGAGTGCAAGAATGTAGTCTCTCATACTTCCAAGTTTTTCCTCTCCACGGTTTGGTCAGAAGGTGAACAATAGGTCACTATAACCACCACAACTTCAGTACAAGCTCTCATAACACAAGTAGGTGGAGAAGCTTGTAGATGGATATAGAGATATATTCACCTCACCTACAAAGGCACCCTTACACTTCCAAGTCACACATCCACTTACACAATATGAAAGTTCCATATGTTCAACATGGTTACGACAAATCTCTTTACAACTAGATTAGATATTTTCAAACATGTTTAGGGTTCCACTTAGCAATCACCATGGATGTTAATTTTCAGGATGCATCTTCACCAACAAATTCCTTCCATGCTCATGTTGAAACATATTGACCAACCAAAATTTTTGAACCTAACTTTTCCAACAACAGGTTCATGATTCCCTATAAAAGGCTAATGCCACGCACAAATAATGACATGACCAACATCATGTTTTGTGTAAGTTTCGGGATACAACTAATAGGATTATGGACACCAAGGTGAAGGGTACTCACCAAGAGAAGATACAGGTCTATCAAGTAGTTAAAATAGAGTAGCTTCTTCACCAAGGCAAGTGGTTCACCAAGGACCACGTACAACAGAAATTTCCCCATTTGATGAGGGAACTTGGGGACCATTTCTTCCTAAGGGGGGAGGATTGATTCAGGTGGATGATGATTACCGCAATTAATAATTAATTTTCTACCAATTTGTGTTTACAACACATGGATTTCGTAAAACCATGGATGGTATTTGTAATATTCATGATAATAAACAAAATAGATCATAATAGTGAAGTGAGAACCTAATCACACGATGGTTTAGTTTTTACCATCGTAATTTATGATATTCACCCATGGATTTTTTAAACAAGTGTATTTAACCTTGGTATCATAATTTATTATATTCACCCATGGAGTTTGTAAACTATGGTGTTTACCCATTGATCTAAGTGGATCTTTATAAAGTACCAGTGGCATGGTAAAAGGCTCAAAACTCAAAGTGGTATATTTTGGCTAAACTTAGCATCAGATCGAAGTGCTTGTCATCCTGATTCCAATGGTGTGAAAAACACTCAAATCCGAGTTCATATGAAGAAGTTAGATAAACTCAAAGTTCAAAGTTTGACTTGTCCAGGAGGTAGGAGGAGATGACATGGCAAACACTCTGAGCGAATGAGGAAGCACCAAGTGGCAGGCTACCATTGGTCCCACATATCGTATATCACAGGAGGAAGAGGCTGCAACTTAAAGAAAATTGCCCCAACGGAGTATGGTTGTGATGTGATCAAATCACAATCACCCATCGCAAAAAGATAGTGTTTCTAAATCGGCCCTCGACAGGATCTCGGTCGTGATTGCGATATCACATATCGCAGATCGGAAGGGATCCAATGTTTACAAATCGGCCTCGGCAGAGTCCAGTTGCGATGTGATATATATCAAAATCACAGTTCGCAGAAGGGGAGTAGTAGCATGGAGTGCCAACCTCTGTTCCACGCAGATTGGAATTTGAGATGGGGCCTAAACCTGAAATTTTCTACATCGTGTTTAATAATCTCGGAGGGTCTTTGGTTCTCGTAGAATGCTTGATGTGTGGGTTGGTCTGTCTGTCGATTCGAAACGCCGATGGGTTATCAGCACTGATAAATCCACCGAGTTAAGGTGATTTCACAATCAAATCAATTAAGGGAGTTATGCCATGTTTGTGAGGGTTGTTTCCCTGTACTATTCAGGGGTCCAAGAATCTCTATTGGGAAACGTCACCTGCTTAACTTGGTCTATCGTTTGGAACTGTCCGGGTATTGAGGGATTTGCCACCATGCTTATTTAAAGGACCATTTGTGTTGGAAGAAGGTAGAGGGAATAAGTGGAATAGTTCAGAAGCATTGCACATAGCAGACCCGGGCCTTGGTAGCAGGCCAGGACCTCTCCTTGAGCAGTAGGAAGGTTTCGAGAAGTTGCAGAAGACCTGATTATACAAATTGGGTGTTTGGATAGGCATTTTTACATGATTTTTCGGCAAGAGTTCAGTGGTACTGGTTGTTTCTGAAGTTGGGCTCTCCATTCTTCGTCCATCTTCCAGCTTGGAGGTATAAGGATTATAAAGAATGTTTCTTGTACTTTTATCTCTTTTATGCCATTTAATGAATGAAGGCCTCCCCACTATTGAACAGGGCTCGAGGACGTAGTCCATATTGGACGAAATCTGTAATCAAATCATTGTGCCATGGTTTCAAGTTCTTCTGGTTATTTCCACATTGTTTATGTGCTTTTAAGTTCGATGGTTAATTAGCTCTGTTATATGTAATTCTGATGCATCTGTAAGTAAAAGATCTTGGATCAAGTTTGGTATCAGAGTAGGTCTTTGTTGATGCGAATTGCATGAGTATATGCTAACTCAGAACAAGCTGTGAAAAGGAAAAGGAATGCTTAAGTCCTTTGATCTTGAAGCAGGATGTGCACAACGAAGAAGAAACATGGAAAATGAAGAGGCTCGTTGGGAAGAGGAACAAAATTTCTGAAAGGTATTCTACAATATGGCAGAGAAAGTGGAAAAACTATTTTAAGAGTACGAGAAGGCCCTCTTGCATGAGAAGAAAGATGCAAATTGTGGATCGTCACATCATGGAGATGGTGAAGAAGATCCCCCTCCCTCGCTGTCTTCAAATGATAGTTCTTATCACTCCAATTGCGATTCTAGACATACCTCTAAGAAACCTTTCCTTAAATTAGATGTAAAGTTTGACTTGCCTATGTATGCTAGAGTGTGTAATTCAGAAAAGCTCAACAATTGGATTAGTCAGATTGAGGTCTATTGCTAGATCCAACAGATCGAAGAAGATGAGACAAAGATCTAGTTGGAATCCCTTCGACTGAGTGGCACTGCTCTCATTTGGTGGGATAGCAGATTGCAAGGTAGCAAAAAAATGGGTAACCTTCTTTCCTCATGGTCAAACTTTGTTTCTGCATTGAAGAATCAATTTTACCCTCTGGGATATAAAAAAAAAAAAAAATCATTAATGGAATGGCAACACCTAAGGCAAAGCAAGGGTCAAAATGTGAAAAACTTCACCAAAGAATTTAGGAAACAAGCATTGAATTTGAGCATTCCATTAGATTCACCAGAGATTGTAACTAAGTATACGGTTCCTTACACAGTTACATACGACATTCATTATTATTGTTCGAGCCTGCTACTATCGATGAGGCCAGTGTGAAGGTCATGTATCTCGAGATAAGGGGTATGCATGAACAAAATTACCACCCAAAAAGAGCTGAAACAACCAAGAGAAGAGGAGAAAATCCCTCTTGTACACATTGTGATAAAGAGGGGCATGACGAAGAGAATTTCTAGAAACTACACCCTGAGCTCAGGCCTAGGAGGAATAAAAGAAGGGAGAGGCATAAGACAACTTCCACCCTACAACAGGATCACAAGTTTGAATCAGAGGAAGACGAGAAGGTCACAGTTGCGGGATTTACGCGAGGTAGAACAATTCACCTGGGGTCAGATTCCGGTGACGAAAGTAAGATCACAACTCTTGGGATCGCAACGGATGGACCCATCGATCTGGGTTCCGATTCGGGCGATGAAACAAAGGTGTCAATAGATATTGTACCAAAGGTGAAAAGGACACCCAATGCGGCATGGATCCAGGAACTTGAGGAGATCAACCAAAGCATTTAAGTAGAGAATATTGAGCTAAGGGGACTCCTACAGGAAGCTGAAAGGGAGAAACAAAGGTTGCTACGCTAGTTGCAAGCCAAGGACGAAGCCTTGGAAAAGTTGTAGCTAATTGCCTTGAGGTAAAAAGTGACTCTTCAACTTCATGTACCTTTTCTGATGATGATTTCACTGTTTTTGAAAAACATACTACAGGTATCAGATCCAAACTGTTGAAGAAAATGGGGTATCAGGGGAAGGGCCTCGAAATTAATGACCAGGGCATCATAAACCCCATCAAAGTGGAGGAATTGCCTCGTCATGCAGGACTCGGGTATGTCAGGAAGGAAGTTGGGGAATGCTCCAAAACAGCTAGTAGCCTACCGATGATAGATGATGAGGGCACCTTACCACATTCTAGTGACAGTGAGGGATCCATATACCCTTATCAGAGGCACATAAGGGGAAAGCGCTCTAAGACGATTTAGAAAGTTTAGAGGAGAAAGAACCGTGGTAGCCATGGAAACGAGGTGGGACATCAAGGAGCCACATACAATATGCTCAGTGTTGAGAAAGTATCGATAAAGGAGACAACGGGTGAAATTGATCAACGAATGAATCCACCACAGTCATGGCGGTCCTCTTTATTAAGTAAAATATGGTTTTTTTAGATATAGTAGCTTGTTAGGGCCACGATTTGTAAATCATGCATTGAAAGTAAATGTAAAAGTGATGATGTGTTTTCCATCACTTCAAAACGCAATGATGATGTTTGTGGCCTTTTCGTATGAGTAGTTGAGGTATTGGTTTTTTATTATGTAATCCTTGACCAAAGAGAGTGTGCTATAAAATCTTGGCAAGTGAGGGTTTGTTTGATTCATGTATGGGTTATATATGATTGCAAAGGATGTACCAACTTTGAGTGCAGGTGATTGAAAGTGTGGATTGGTGAGGACACAACCAGTGTGATGGATGTGTTAATGTTTTTACATTCGTGTGGGATTCAAAAGGAATGCATCCGAGTAAAGCTTGATGGATGAAGAAAAAGGTAAGGGAGCCATTTCCTCACTTGTCAACTGACCGAAAAGGATTTTGGCGGTCCAAAAGCTCTCAGTGGGGAGGATTGATCTAGGTGGATCTTCAAAAAGTACCAGTGGCATGGTAAAAGGCTCAAAACTCAAAGTGAAGATTATGGATAAAATTAGCATCGGATCGAAGTGATCATCATCTTGATTCCAACAGTGTGAACAACACTAAAATATGAGTTCATATGAAGAAGTTAGAGCAAGTGAAAGTTCAAATTTTGACTTTTCCAGGTGGTAGGAGGAGATGACATGGAAAACACTCTTAGCGAATGGGGAAGCGCCAAGTGGCAAGCTTCCATTGGTCCTGCATATCACAGATCGCAGGAGGAAGAGGCCACAACTTAAAGAAAATAGGCCTAAGAGATTTATGGTTGCGATGTGATCAAATCGCAATCGCCCATTGCAAAAAGGCAGTTTTCTGAATCGGCCCTAGTGGAGTCCAGTTGTAATGCGATATATATCACAATCGCAGTTCGCAGTAGCATGGAGTGCCAACCCGATTCCACGCTGATTGCGATTTGTGATGGGGCCCCAGACCCAAAATTTTATACATTGTGTTTAATAATCTTGGTGGGTCTGTGGTTCTTGCATAACACTTGATGTGTGGGTTGGTTTGTCTGGCGATTGGAAACGTCGATGGGTTATCAACGCCAATAAAGCCGCTCGGTTAAGGTGATTGGATGATCAAAGTAGTTAAGGGAGTTCCACCATGTTTTTAAAGGTTGTTGCCACGTACTATTCAGGAGCCCGAGAACCTCTATTGATAAATGTCGTTTGCTTAACTTGGTTTATTGTTTGGAACTTCCTGGGTATTGAGGGATTTGTCGCCATGTTGATATAGAGGACCATTTGTGTCAGAATAAGGTAGAGGGAATCAACAGAATAGTTCAGAAGCATTGCGCGCAACAAACCGTGACCCTGGCAGTAGGGCAGGACCTTGCCTTGAGCATCATGGAAGTTCTGAGAAGTTCTAGAAGTCCCGATTATCCAAATTGGGTGTTTGGATAGGCGTTTTTGCATGTTTTTTCGCCAGGAGTTCAGTGGTATTGGTTGTTTTTGAAGTTTGGCTCTCTGTTCCTCGTCCATCTTCTAGCTTGGAGGTATAAGGATTGTAAAGAATGTTGCTTGTACTTTTATCTATTTTTATGCCACTTAATGAATCAAGGCCTCCCCACTATTGAGTAGGGACTAGAGACGTAGTCCAAATTGGACGAACTCCGAATCAAATCATTGTGCCATGGTTTCATGTTCTTCCGGTTATTTCCGCATTATTTATGTGTTTTTAAGTTCCATGGTTAATTAGCTCTTTTATATGTAATTCTAATGCATCTGTAATTAAAATATCTTGGATCACCCATGGTATCTGAAATGTTACAAGAGGCATGATTCTTGGTGAAAATATACCCATAAAAGTATAAATACAAGACTTCACCATGGATTAAACTATGTTTTTTTCTCACAATGTAGTCTCATGGTATATTATCAATTCAATTAAGATATTTGCTTTCTTTTTATTTTATTTTTACAATATTTCTCTTATGCATTGTGATATATTCCTTTGTCATTCATGAAGTTTCATTTCTTACAAAACTTGGATCACATCAACATTAATGCATTAGTTCCCAGGAGAACTTTGTAGTTAAGCATGCTTGGGCAAGCGTAATACTAGGATGGGTGACCTACTGGGAAATTTTAGTTTTTATTCTTTTGTCACTCTTTAAGTCTCATTCCTCCGATGATCCAGGTCATTGGAAATGAACAACTATGGTATTCCAACAATAAGGAACAACTATGGTAGTCTAACAATTAGTGAAATTTACCTAAGGGAATCATTACAGTGGGATCTACAAGCAATTCAGGGATTATAGTGGATTATGGAATGTTATCAAGTAACTAACACTCTTCCTACATCAGTACAACCGTTACAGGTTGGTTTCTTGAAAAAAATGTTGTCATGGAAAAGGAACAAAGGAGATCAATGAAACTTTCTTAAAGGGATTCCATGTTACTCTTCAACACAAGTAGTCAAAGGATTTACAGAAAGAAAAGGAAGTGGTAAAATGGTTGTTCATACTGGGGTCAAATCTAAAGTTCATGAAGATAGCGGATGCCCTTTTTAAATTGGAGACGTTAGACACATGTTTGTCCAAAGTAGCTCGATCTGATTGGAGGATACTAAGATGGGCATTGAAGCCATCAATGTTGGCCTTGATCCAGCACAGGTTTATGGAACACCCTTGTAAGGAGGTAGGACTTGCATTTGCTTCTTTCCTTAGTGAGTCATAAGGATAACTACTCATGTTCCCCCCCTACAACTATGACATTCTAAGAAGGGTGTTACATGTGATTTTGGAAAGCATCCAAGGATTGCATGATACTGAGGACCTTACCTTTGGTAAGAAACTCAAGCTCTTAGATGTGATGGTTAGAACCGTATTGTGTGCCATTGTGCTTGATTTATAATGCAATGACTTGATTTTTCAAATATTTCATTGTTTTCTTCACCAACATCAGACAATATCATCTAGGCATTGTTAAAAACAACATGCAAAATATTTTTTCGTTGATTTTAGGTGAAAATGATGCCGTTTCCAAGCAACTGTGATCAAAGGTGTTGGCTATTTGGAGGAAGGAGAAATTTGTTTTATCTGTTTCTCATGAAATCTCATAAAAATTGTTTAAGCATAACATAAATAGGTTCAAAAAGAAATTGACTAAAAATTAGATAAATTCAATGGGGTTGCAGGTCACATGATAGTCTGACAAGGGTAAGAATCCAATAAGAAGGAATATTTCCATCAAGTTAGGGGATGTGGAAAATTGGTAGCTTTGGTAGGTTTAGTAAGAGAAAGAATATATTGTAGCCAAAAAAGTTCAAGATAATGAAGAAATTGTGGCTATGGAGTGTCAAAAAATTACCCAACCTCAAGAAGACAACATGTCGGCTGATGAGGAATTGGTAGAAGAAGAAAGAGCTAGTGAAGCACATTCCTCATCGTCTACAAATACCATAAAAAATGTGGATGATAGAAACATCGACACTCAAGATCAGATGGATGAGCAGAATATGTATGAAGAATATGTAGAGTTGTGGGGGATTGAGAAGAGATATAGTTTAGAACAGAAGGATCATGAATCACCTCTTCCAGAGAAGTCATCAGAGGATCAAATGATAGTATTGGGTGAGATGGTAGAGCATTCACATTAAGGATGATCCATCAATGAAATGGAAGTAGATATGAAGACATTTGTAGTGGTTACAAGGCTTCTAAATGATAGTCACCATAAGAACATTCAAGGAAATATTAATAGTCTTATAAAGGCCTCTTATCAATGAAGCAGAAACTCAGGTGGCTAAAGGGAACGATATTAAAGAAGGATAATGAGCTTGACTAGTAGAGGGTCATAGTGTTAGGACAATTATCAAGCTTGTTAGTATTGAGGAGTGGTTAAAACTCATGATAGGGCAACGACATAAACATGCTCTTAATTTGATTTTAGAAAGATTAGGAGGTGAGATGTACAACATCCCTCTTCAGAAATACATAAGAAAGGCTTGCATCACATTGATTTCACCATTGCAGGGGAGTATATTTCTGAGTAATAGGTAACCTTACACATTATTTCTTAGGCCACATAAAGAAAAGGTGATGACACATAAGCATGGGATGGATGGATGGTAAGAGGAAGCAGGAATCCAAGCTTGCAGGTTGTTTGAGCAAGATGGAAAGTATATTGGGATGAAGAATTAGGAGATATAACTTTTGCATATCGACATCCTAGTTATAATCAGAGTAGTGTGTCATAAGCATGGTGGTATGTTTTAGGTATTGTTGATGATCAATGGGATATAAACTCTTTGGAGTGTCATAAATTCCAGAGTTGTTATAGTGGCAGTTGAAAACTACTATGACAGAGGTCCCCAATAGTTATACTAGAGGGAGATTATGAGTTGGTATCCTATCGAATGGGAAATTTATGGGAGATTACGTTTGGCCAAATGTACAACATAGTTGGAATGTACAGGAATTGGGGATGATAGATTCTCTATTTGGAAGTGGGATCCAAGTGGATTATCCCCTCGTATGGAAATGATCTACCAAGCAAGGGAACACAACTAGATGGTTGGAGGTACCAAGATTAATAGTATCTTATTGATGCAACATGATTTTAGCATAGACTTATTCATATTCATTTGGGATCTAAAAATTGGTTCTGGTATACAAATTTTGGATCCATCTCATTGATGCAATAAGGATTCTTTAGATTCATTTTGGGTCCTAGTATTAAGGTTAGAATTTGTTTGGGTCAAGAAATTTTGGGAAGGGAGGATGGTAATGTCCCTTTTTTCGAGCATTGGGAAATGAGAGCATCTCAATAGCCTAGGATGAAAATTAAAATTAGTTGTTGGTTATGAGAGAAATAATTAATTAAAAGTGACTAAGAAAAGAGAATATTAAAAAGACACTTTATTTAATAAAGGGAAAGTGACCCATGGTATTGACCATGGTATTCCAATAAGCCATTATAATAAAAAAGAGAAGCATGAACTCATGGGGGATATGATTGAATGATATGGTGAATTGATTTTGTGACTCTCAAAGCATTGTGTGAGGGTTTCTAACCGTAAGTGTGGATCATATTTGGGGGTAAGAATATCCTCCCTAGGGATCTAACTATTCACTAGTTTCGGTCATGAAACACCCACCCTAGCTAGTCAAGAGGAAGAACCACTTCAAGTTCTCCGGTGGTGTTTAGTGAGGAAAGGTGAGATTTTAGAGTAACTTTTAGAAGGCTAAAGAATCATACATTACAAAAAAGGAAGTAGAGCCAGAAAATGATTCTAAAGAAGATCGAGTTATTCCAACTTATCTATTGTTATGTTTCCTAATAAATTTGATGTAGTTTCCTTCTCAATATTAAACAAACAAAGTAGTTGAGGTTTGTAGTTATATTGTCCACAAGCTCTGCGAATTTCTTGTTAAATTTTGAGGTTTGGAGATATATTGTCCACAAGCTTTGTGAATTGCTTGTTAATTTTTCTTAGCACAATCTGGAGTGTATCTTCTGAAGAAATATCATCGAAAAATTCTATAAATTTTAATTAAATAAATAAACAGATATTACAATTTTACAAGGTAATTTTTCCAAAAAAATCTATTTGGGAGCATTGCTCTTGAACCCCTACGAGAGGGTGGGGGCTTCCAAAGGGTGTTTATTGTCCTCCTGGATCCCTTGGTGACAAAAGTATGGGGGGAGCCCCCCTATACCCCTCATCAAGAACTAGATCCAAATATGGCTAAAATAAAGACCTCTAAATCATGAAGATAGTCAGGCTCCATAACCAAAAATATCCCACTTGGAGACTAATTACAATAACCCTATTGCTACTACACTTTCTAGACTATGCTTAAATTTTGGACCTGGCTAGTTTCTCATATTCATCATCATGCTTGAATACCAACTCAAACTAAGCATAAACATAGTTTTGCCTTGGTTACTTCCTTCATTAACATGTTTAAATGATTTTGGCTAGTATGTATATTTTCCAACTTCAACTATCCCTCTTCCAAAATTCATTATATGAAATGGTGCCTATGTCGTAAATGTTGAATCTTAAAATGAAAGTCTAAATTCTTTGCAAGATGAATGATGCTCTTGCTATCACTATAGAGCTTACTATTCTTCTACTTCTTTCCCAATTCCTTCATGAACCAATGCAACCAAATCATCTCTTTACTAGCCTCTATAGTGGCAACATACTTTGATTTCGTTGTTGAAAGTGCAAAAACCTTTTGCAATTTTGAAATCCAACTTACTATTGTTCCACTTATAGTAAAATATACTTCATGGTGCTCCTCCTAGTTTCTATATCACCTACCATATCTAAGTCAACATATCCTCGTAGAACAATGTTTGAACGTCCAAAGCATAATTCTTAAGTTGTAGTACCTCTCATATACTCGAGAATCCACTTTACTACCTTCCAATGCTCTTTACCTTGATTGTCCATATACTTTCTTACAAATCCCACTGCAAGTGAAATATTTTTCTTTTTCCACACCATTATATACATTAAGGTTCCATCTGTTGATGAATATGGAACCTTGGACATGTAATGTATCTCTTCCAGTGCCTTATGACACATCTCCTTAGTCAATTTGAAATGACTAGCCAAATTTGTACTAACTAGTTTTGAATTTTTCACTTTAAATCTTTCAAACACCTTTTCTATGTACTCACTCTCATAGAATGTTAATTTATGATTTTTCCTATCTCTTGTTTATATCATACCAAGGATTTTATTTACAACACCCAAATCCTTCATAGAAAATGAATTAGCTAATTTTCTTCTCAGCATATTTATATCGCGTATGTTAGACCATTCAACAAGCATGTCATCTACATAAAAGGATAAGGTATAATAACTTCCATTATCCAGTCTCTTACAATAAACAAAGTGGTCATATTGACATCTATAATAACCTAGTTTTGTCATAAACCTACTAAACAACAAATATCACTTCCTTGGAGCTTGCTTTAAACCATATAAGCTCCTCTTTAGTCTACATACTACTTTTTCCTTCCCTTTTACCTCATATCCCTATGGTTAATAAGGAATTTAGACTTCTGTGATCCATAACATTGTTTAGAGAATTTTCGGCGAAATCACATAAATAATCTTTTGTCGACGCGTTTCGAACCAACTAGTGTGGTTCATCGTCAGGACAAGTTGAAGAACTGATCCAGCTTAGCTCGTTAAATAGTATGGGCAGAGACTCCAACGGCTAGATTAATAACGGCTAATTTTGACCATATGACCCTAGCCAAATAATAATTATTTTTGCTATATCATTAATTATTATTATTCCTAGAAATTAGTTAAATTAGGTAAAACTATATAAGAAAAGGACTCCTACCGGTTAGTAATCCATTTATATATTTAACTAAATATAATTGTCTATTAATAAATTTATAAAGAAATAAACATATAACCTTCTCATATTGGGTTATCATAATAAAAATATTATTGGTTCGCTAGAGAGTAAATTATCAATTTTAAATTCATGAAACAACATAATTTAATAATGTATTTTATTTTAATTATTATTATATCAAATTATAATAATTAAGTAATAAATACACCCATGGATTAGGTAATTATATTAATACATTTAATGGGTCAAATTTTTATATCGAATATATATAATACTAGGAAATTAAGATAAACAAAGGGACTAAAATAAATTAATCCCATATACTATTAGGTTCTTAAGTTTAAAATATATTCAACCTTATAAAATAAACTATTATTAAGAACTAAATATGTCTTTTAGAAAATTATAATTAAATCGTTATAACGGTAGGTAATTTATAATAATAATTATAGCAAAAATAATTATTATTTGGCTAGCGTCATATGGTCAAAATTAGTCGTTATTAATCTAGCCGTTGGAGTCTCTGCCCATACTATTTAACGAGCTAAGCTGGATCGGTTCTTCAACTTGTCCTGATGATGAACCACACTAGTTGGTTCAAAACGCGTCGACAAAAGATTATTTATGTGATCCCTATGGTTGTTGTGTAAAAGTCTCTTCCTCCAATTCCCCATGAAGAAACATTGCATTTACATGTAATTCCTCAAGATGAAAATATTCTACTGCCGCCAAATTTAAAATGGTTCTAATTGAAGTCATTTTGACAATAGGAGAAAACATTTCATCAAAATATATACCCTTCTATGCAACCCCCTTTACAACAAGTTTTGTCTTGTACCTCCTTTCAACTCCATCTTCTTCCTTCAACCTGTAAACAAATTTATTATACATGATCTTTTACTTGTAGGAAATTGGACCAAGTCCCAAGTTTGGTTACATACCAAAGAGTCCATCTCTTCTTTTATGCCTTGCTCCCATTTCTTTCTAATTCCTGCTTGCATTGTTTCTTCATATCTTTTTGGTTCACCATGATCAATCAATAATACATACTACAATGAAGGAGAGTATTGTTTAAGTTGTCTACTTAAGCTGGTTGATCTTCTAATAACATTTGCAAGAGTTTGAATACTTTTTATTGTTTTTTGTTGTTGAACATTTTATTTTTTTTATCACTTTCGGAATTCCTTTTTCCATGATTTCATGAACCACTGTGTATTATATGTTTCCATTTTCTTGTTTCTTTCTCTATAATTGATCTTTATACATGACCTTCTTGTTGAATACCACATATTTACTTCTAATTATTTTGTGATTTGCATAATCACATAAGTGATAACCAAATTATTAACTTTGTATCCAATAAAAGTACACTTCTTGGAGTTTTCCTCGATCTTTGTTCTATTGTCTCTATCAATATGGAGAAATGCTTCACCACCAAAAGTCTTCAGAAATGAGTATTTTACCTTTTTACCCGTCCATACCTCCTCTAGAATGCAACCATCCAAGGGACTTGAAGGCTATCTATTTAAAGAATGAATATGGGTTACACTTTTGGGCCAAATGTGGCGATGAAATTTCAAGTTTTTCCTCTTTTATCAAATTGAAGCCCTCAAAATTCATATAAGCACTGTGAATTTTGATTTAGACTAAAAATACAAATTGTGGAGAATTATGTTGTTTTCCTAATGATATTTTTTACAAATATATTTAGTGTCGTATAATATGTCAATTTTCCATTACATGAAATGTTTGTTCTTGCATTTTCACACATTTTAAGAGGTATGCGTGTGTTTGCATAGCATAAAGTAGTCTAAAATGTGCAATTTAATATATATATATATATATATATATAAATATATATAATAATAATATATATATTATATATATATTAAATATAAATATAATATATATATTATATGCAAAAATATATTTTTTATTATTTTTCGAAGTTGGCAAAGTAATATTTCAATTGCATTTTGTAGACACATGTGTTCACGTAATTTTTTTTCAACTATTTAAATAAATTGAAAAACAAAAAATACCTTTTGAAGAGGACTCATAAACGAAGATAGTGGTATTTTTTGAAAATTTTTCATTGTGTATCTTTTATGATATTGATTTTTTATTCAACCTCTTTAAAATAGTTCAAAAAAAAATTAAGCATTATGTTTAAAAGAAATTAGATGAAAAATATCATATGAATCCGATGAAACCAAATAATATGGTTTCCTTATATTCCAACATTATTCTTGCCACTGATGATAATCCATCTATCCAAACTTAATCCTTGATGGTTGGTTGTTGCATAGTTTTCTTTCCTTTGATTCCATGTCTTGTTGTTGTGACTTATCCACTTTGTAGTAGTTGTTAGTATTTGATAATATCCTTTTGAATAGTGATTTAGTGATGCCCTGTTCCATGAATATTGATGAGTACTCCATCTTCTTCCTCGATAAGATTGATATGGGTCTTCCAGTTGTCCTTGATAATTTTGATATTGATATTCTTGTCTTCCTTGAAATATTTCAGGGTAATGAGGATGTTGATATGGTTTCACATTTGATGATTTTCCTTCACTATACATAATTTTTTTTTTGTAGATCTTGTTTTCAAAGATAATAGTATTCCTTATCCTCTTTGGTTGGTCTTCGATTTCTCTAGCCTTGGAGATAATACCATCGTAGTTCGCATGCACATCCTCTAGATGGAGTTCAACTTCTTCAAGCATCTTCTAGATATCTTCTTGAATCTTGGCTTCTATCTCTTTTTGAAGTTGCAATGTGACCTCATATATCAAATTCTGACATCCTTCTTCAATTATAGTTTGCATTTATGATTTTACCACAACCATGTATAGGGATTCTTCAATATTCTTACAAATTTCCTCTTCAAGTATTTTGGTAGTCTCTTCATCTATTATCCTTGTCTCCTCTTGACTTTGATCATGATTCTTTTCTTCCTTAAATCTATTAACATCATATAGTATTTTTATTTTATGGTTTCATAATCTATATATTTTTTCATCTTTTTTTTCCGAATTCTTCCCTTGAGTCATCCTTTTTCTAATTCCCCTTGCTACTCATTCCCTGTTTTAATTTTTCAATCTCCATAATGAGTGCTTCATTAAGGTTTTTGTATCTTAGAAAGCTCATCACCTTTCATCTTGATATCTTCTTTAGATTCTTTTAATTCATCTGAAATTTTATACAATACTTGCAGTTTTGTATCCTTTATCCATTTGTTGGAAATTAGTTTTTAAAATGCTTCCCATGTAATGTTCCATGTATATCCATGTCAAAAATCCACCATCACTCATGAGATTCACCAATAAAATAATGACTCTCCAATAAATGATAATTAATAGATTCATTTACTGTCCTTAACCATTCTATGGGATTGATTTCATCTTTATCTTCATCTCCACTAAATTTAGCTATTTCAATTGCTTCTTAATTTGACATCTAACCCAGACTCTTATATTAAAACTTCAATATATTAAAAATAATGATCTAAAGAAGTTATCATCCTTCTCAAATATATTCTTCTATGTTTTTTCATTCCAATGGATTTTGAATCACCTCAATCAGACATCCCAATCAAAAGTGATGGTGGTTTTAAGTTAGCATACCCTTTAAAACACTATTATGGAGTTTGTCCTTCTAGTTGACCTTAATTTTGACGTATCTTTGCGATTTCAACCGTTATAAGTATGAAATTTTTGTTTCTAGTACTTTGATATTTATTCTCTACAATTCTGCAAATCTAATCAAAATTTGATATGCCAAGAGAAATTTATAGTAACTTTCCCAAATTTGTTTATTTTTTTCCTCTTCCTACAATCACATGTTGGGTGTGGAGCCTGATTATCTTCTGATTTCAAAGGTATCGCCGCATTGAACCCCAATTCGTAATGGGGCGGCAACGCCGCCCGTAAAATATTCGCTACAGGGGGGGTCTAGAGGGGGCAGCTGCGACCTTTGGGAGCCCCCCCTTGCGGGGGGAGCGAGGGCAGCATCCCTAAAGCTAAGAATAGATGTAAAATTTCCTTGTAAAATGTTGTAATTTCATAGTCAATCTGGCTCATTCATTAGGCGAAGATCTGAATATAGAAGTTATGTTTAATTTATGGTTTTTTACCCTAGAAGGCAACCCCCTCACTATATGTGAGGGATTTGTATTGCATCTATGCATATCTGTATTATGAGTGAGGAAGAGAGAGGAGATTGAGAGCGAAGAGGGAATTACAACGGATCTGTTGTAGGTTGTATCTCTTCAGTTTGCTGGATAATATAAAGAGAAGGATTGGTTTTTTCTACGTGGACGTAGCCCAAACTAGGTGAACCACGTATATTTGTGTCTCTCTTGTTTTATGCATTTTCTGTGTTTATATTTCTGCAATATTTTATGTGTTCCATTGCTCTGTAATATATAATTTTCTAACATCACACTTGTATAGTGTGTCATGTGTCCAATTCTTCAAATATAATTATGAATATAAGATACTTGTGTAGGTTTCCTAATATCCTTGAATATTTCATAGTATGAAAGTATTAAAAAAGAAGCTATAACAAAAATACCAAGCTAACATTTTTGAAACTAATTTCATGGTCCTTCATAGATCCTAGCTTCTATAGAGTATATTTCCAAAATTATGGTGAACCAAACTATGAAATTTGAAACATATGTTCCCCAAGATATTACCAACCAATATTATCTAAGTTTCACCATCTAAACATCCCCCACAAAAAAAAAGAAAAAAGAAAAAATTGTATCAAAAATTCCAAACTAACATGTTTAAAACTGAATTTAGGAGCATTCAATGAACCCTGAATTGCTTAGAGTATATATCCAAAAGTATATTGAAACAATATATGAAATTTGAACCAAATGTTCCCCGAGAATTCTCTTTAATATTCTCCATTTTCCCCATCTGAAACTACCCGGTAAATGAGTTATAGTGAAAATTACGATCTGACTTGTTTGAATATAATTTGAGAAACATTCAAGAACCCTAAATTGCTCAGAGCATATCCCTAAAAGTATAGAGAACCAATATGTGAAATTTGAAACATATTTTCCTTGAGATTTCTATTCAATATTATCCAAGTTTCACCATTTTGAAACCTCTCAGGTAAAAGTTATAACAAAAATTCCAAATTGACCAGGTTGAAGGAGTAAAACCCTAGGTTCATATGCTTTGATACCGAATGTTATGATATGAATACATAGAAATAATAGGTATTCACCATGTGCAACAATGTGAGAATGGAAAACAACTCCAATATAGATAATAGTAGGATAGGATCCTCCAAACACCCAAATACATTCATATATTCAAATCACATGTCCTCCATAATGAATACATGAACTTTATATGTATCTATCCACACATTGCACATGTGGCCCCTTTATTATTAAGATGACTATATTATATATACATTTACATATTACATGTGCATTTACCCCTATATATTCCCTCTCTTGGTTCATACCATATACTTTTAACCCAGTATAGGCTCCCCTTGGGGTCATAACAAATGAGCCCTAACCTCATCATCATAACTTCCTAGAGAAAGATGACATATTATATTATTGGAACCATCTATTAGAATAAGAGATATGATTGTTACATATTTTATCAAAGTAATACCTTGAAGAAGAGCATATATTTCAACATGATTTTTAGAGCATGTGCCTAGACTTCATGATTATTCTAATTCAATTTGTCCTTCAAAAACTAAAAAACCCCACACCTTCCATCCTATAATTATTTAAATTTGTTAAACATTAACATAATTCAATATTCATTTCAACCAAAAAAAAATACCAATATTTAAAAATAGAAATAATTTCTTTTATAATTATTATCATTTTATATTTTTATTAAAAAGGTTTGTTGTATTCAAAATATCTTTCTCAAAATAGACTTCAAATCTCTATTTGACGTTGATTGTATTGAAATGGTTATCCACATTTCTTTTACTCTTTGTGTTGCTTTCATTCCCTTTGACCCTCTACTCTTCAATTTTTGTTCTAATTTTATTTCAATTTGTTAAACATTAACATAATACATTATTCATTTCAATAAACAAAAAATATCAATATTTAAAAATGGAAATATTTTCTATTTTATACTTTTATTAAAAAGACATGTTGAATTCAAAATATCTTTCTCCATTTAAATTTGTTAAGCATTAACATAATACAAGTTCATTTCAATTAACAAAAAATAATATTTAGGAACGAAAATCTTTTCTCATTTTATATTGAATTCAAAATATCTTTTTTCAAAAAAACCAAATCTTAATTCGACATTAATTATATTGAAATAGTTATCCTTATTTTTTTAATCTTTTATTCTTCTTTCAAAACACTTAATTATTTTTGATAATAAGCCTTTCCTTGACCCTATACTCTTTAAAAAAAAAACAAAACAAAACAAAACAAACAAACAAAACAAACAAACGAACAAACAAAAACAAAACAAAACAAACTTACATAGTAGGAAAGTCATCATTCAATTCTTAAAATTTGGTGAACATTGTGCATGTACACATCTACATCTAAGAGGAGGCATTATTTTAAGTACAAAACAAAACAAACTTACATAGTAAGAAAGTCATCATTCAATTCTTAAAATTTGGTGAACATTGTGCCCGTACACATCTACATCTAAGAGTAGGCATTATTTTAAGTAATCTCTTTACCTTTGTTAATGAATTAATGAATGGATGATGCTATCTACTATTTTAAATAATATGTTTTAGAAAAATCAAGTTGCAAAGTGGGAAGGTTATCATTCAATTCTAAAAATTGGTGAGCATTTTATGCATACACATCTAAGTAATCTCTTTATCCCTTTGTTAATGAATTAATGGAGACATTGAAATTTGTTTTGTGGAATTCATGAATGGATTGATCTAAATAATGATAAATTAAAATTTATTTTCTTTTGTTTTTAAAATTATTAATCATTTTTGCTGTATTATATTTCGAAGTAGGTAAAATTTATTTAAAGTTTATGTTGGCATATTATGTTATTATGCATATAAAAATTACATAACATGATAATTTTTGTGTTTTTTACATTATTGTGAATTTGTAATTCATTGAAATAATTTAGGTGAGGCTTAGGATAAAATCTACTAGATGGCATGAATAGTGTAAAGGGGTTGGATCTAATGGTGGTAAATGAGGAGAAAAGATGTGGTTGCACCCACCAAGTGTATATTAAAAATGGTTTGATGACCCATACACTCATAAGTGGATTAAATCCCACCTCCATGTCCTTATTTAAGAAGCCAACATGGTGTAGGTTAGTTAGTGACAAGGTATTCTATTAAGACACTCCATGGTGCAAAGGTCACTAGTTCGAAACTTTGCGGTTACAAATCAACCATGAGCATGGGTTAGTTTGGCTCAAGTTGGGTGCGACTTCAACTTTAATGTAATTATATTTGACGTTGACTCTCCAAAATTGCCATCATTGTCAAAAAATTGTAAAATAAAAATCTATCATTGTAAATTTGCAATATCCATGAAGTGGCTTCTCTTATATTGTTTGTTCATTCATTTTGCTAATTCATGTTAACATTGATGATTAAGCAAAATATAATATTTTGACTTTTCAGTGAAGTGAACTATTATACCATGTTAATTGAGTTGGACTTCCTATTTATAAAAAAAATAACGAGAGTATTTAATGATCTAGTAATAAGAAATAATATTTGCGAAGATTTTGTAAATAAGGTAGTATATTAAGAAATAATATTTGATAAGGTAACTCTAATGAGTAGCCTAGTTGGTTGAAGTTCCCCCTACCAAGTCATTGACCCTATGAGGCGAGGGTTCAATTCTCCTTGGGTCCATCAAAGCTAGGCCCCGATAATTGGGTCGACTGGGCATGTGGCCCCTTCAGGTTGGCCCAACTGGGGACCCCTTCGGGTTGGGTTGGCCCAACTGGGGGCCCCTTCGGATTGGTCCATTTAGAGGCATTGCGAGGAAAAAAAAAATATTTAATATTTTTAAAATAAAATAGTAAGTTAAATTTACTTTACTCTAGAGGAGGAAACGGTCATGTTCAAATACATTTAAGTTAAAATAGTACTAAAATAAGTTATTCTATGTCTTAGAGATAATGACTATGTTTATAATTAATTTTTAGTTTTAATTCTAAGTTTCACTTATATAAATATTACTTAAATAGTAAATTAAAAATAAATAAAAATATATTAAAATAATTATTAATTTAATATTAAAAAAAATTAAAATATACCTTGTATTTATTTTAACACAACAATTATAATTATATTATCACAAAAAGGAATTTGAAAAAATTTAATTTAAAAACTTTCATTCTTAATTAAATAATATTAAAAATAAAATAAAAATATATAATTAATATTAATTATATTCAAATATAATTATAATTAAAATATCACAACATATATTATAAGTACATATATAATAATCACAAACTCAAAAAAGGTGGTTAGAATTTTCGAATACAAACCAATAAAGTACAATTTTCTTTTCAACTGATTTTTATTTATTCGGTCACTCAGTTTTATTTATTTTGTTAGTCTCAGGTCTGAGAACAATATCAATGGTTGAAAATATAATTAACTATTCTTATTTTTGAGGTTTTGTTTTCTATTAAAAAGATAAATTTAAAATATTTTTTTTGTAAAGCTTGGTAGGATTTTTTGTTTTCTAGTTATAAAAGACATTTTTACATCACATAGATGAGATAGGTGGCTTCAACTTGCCCAGTGGGAAACCAAGTCTGTTGGCCACTTATCCTTGTTATAAGCCATCCAAAAATAATATAGTTTAAGGCGATCTACCTAAGCTATATATACATCTATATCATGATAAGAGTCTAGGTTTCTGTCTTTCATAAGCATACATTAGTAAAAGTAAATGTTATCCGCTAAAAGCAAAAAAAAATTCAGGAACCTAACTATTCCTTTTGCTCCTCTGAGGTTGAGTCAACTGGGGTCGGGTCTTCAACTGAGTCTCCTGGTGCATCTGCCAGCTCGATAATACAAGGGATATGCCTTTGAATATGATCTAAGCGAATGTCCTGCTTGCACAACTGGAATTGGATGGTCTGCAGGTCTTTCTTGTAGTTTGGCATGTCCTGGAGGGTCATTGCCATTCCCATTGATAATTGCTCCATTGCCTTCCCCATAAGGCTCTTCATGAGCGAATACAAGTATAGAGTCTGCTTAAATTGTGGGAGTCTTCCCCTATTATTCCCTAGGTCCGAGATTACCTCATGTCAAACCTCCATTTCCTCTTCTGAATCTGCCTCCTCTTTTATCTGTTCCTCCCAATCTTCTAAGATCTTTCGGATGCCTGCATCCGTCCCTACCCTATACACTATTGCCGCTTCATTGATAAGCCTTTCTACTGGCTTTCTTCCATGTCTAGGATCCAAGGTGCTCGGGTCAGCTGCACGAGGCAGCTCCCTTCCCCTTTTGCCTCGTCCTCTTCCACAGGGTAGTCTAGCCATTTCTCCTGCTGTGTGAACCTATTCACATACATTTTGGATTAGATCACAGACTTTAAGTTATAGCCTTTCCACAATGCTCTCGATTCCCCTCTCCTCGCATTTCCTACCACACTCGTCTCTGCCCTGATGCCCCTCTGCCCAAGGTTGCAGTGCCTCTCCTTTGCCAGGATTATCAGTGCCTCTCCGCTGCCAAGCAATAGCCTCTCCGCCTTTTTGGTGTTTGCCTCTCTCTGCTCTACTCCCGGGCTAGTGTCCAGGTGCCAAATTCGAATGAAACTTATAGCACTAACCGCCCACCCCTCGAACCAGATAACCACTACACTCATTTTCCTCCCCTTCCCTCACCCCTCTGGCCCATGTGTCTTCCACTCCCAATTACCCTCCTTCTCACTTTCTTATCTACCTGCTGTCCTCCCTCACTGGTAATCTGGATGGCCAACTTAATTGCGGGTGTTTCCTCATGGTCCCGTCCCTGATGGTCTCTCTCTTTGCCATTTACAGGTTCGACCCCAGTCCCCTTCCCTCCCAGCATGCCCAGGTCTCTCTCACCTATTTCAGTACACCTCTCTCTTATCTGATCCCTCATTCCCCCTCCATGGAAACACACAAACAACATTGCAATAGACGAGTAGAGCCAAATAACATACCCGGTGCTACTTTGAAGGTGTCGTTGCAAGTCTTTGGGCTGATATTCCTCATCGTTTCTCCGTCTCTCCTCCGCAACTATGCTCTCCCCATCACCCTTCATTCTTTCATAATCCCCTTCCTTCCTTTGCTGTCCCATCCATCCTCCTGTCCCTTCCTTCCCACCTCCATCACTACCCTGGCATTGGCTGCCACTTCTCCCTTCCCCTCTGTACATTGTTATGCGGGAGGCCATCGCACCCATCGCCATGAGCGTGTGGGCTGCGGTGGGCTGTACCTGGCCCTTAGTTGTCCTGTCAACCATATCTGTCCTGCGTCCTCGGGCACCCACCCCTATCGGGGGTTAAATTTAAAATATTATATTAATTAATTTATTAATAAATTAGAACTGTTTTAAATAATTAAATAATTTTTCGCATTTTAGATTACAACAAATTTAGATACTTAATTTTAAATTTTTTTATATATTAAGAAATGAAATTTTTGGTTAGTGTATATTTTTTATTATAAATTTATTAATGAAATATTTACAGTGTGTTAAAAATTTTAATTTATTTTAAATAATTTGAAAATATAAATTAAAATAATTATATTATATTATTTTATTTTTATTTAGAATGAATATATTTTTTTATAAAAATATTGAATTAGAAAAATTAATCACAAATCACAATAAATATTAAATTTTAATAAATTTAAAACCAAATTCAATAACTTTCAATTAACTATATAATTTTAGATAAATAACTTCGACTTATTAGAAATCTGTTAAAACTATCTATTCATATATATATATACATAAAAATAATTTAATTATTTTATTTTTATTATATATATTTTGATCAAATTAATAATTTTATTAATAAAATAAAATTTTATATTTAAAATATATATAAAATAAAAAATTGTGTTCTAAAACATATTTGAAAATAATACCCAAATATAATTATACATGCTTTCTAACAAATAAATCCAAGGGGAAGTCCTTTGATTGTAATTAAGACTCAAAATGTAGTGTGAAAGTAAGGTTTGAAAGGAACTTCGCAACTTGGAAGCATGAGAATGATGACTAAGGACATTTTATGCATATGATTTTCTCTCTATTGAAAACATGTCATGTCACATGGAATAAGGCTTTGATCATTTTCTGAGTAACTTAAAAGCACATTGGTCACAACACATTATCTTGTTACTATAATTAACATTAATAATATGAACTTATTAATTGTTACTTCAGTTAACATTAATAATATGAAGTTATCAAACAACTTACTTTTGAATGTGTTATGATAAAGGTCATATTAATTATTTGAATTTTGTGTGTTTTATTTTAACATGAAATATTCAAGAATTTGATGTTTGAACTTGCAATAATTTGAATTTTTGACATGTTAAGGTTTATTCTACAATCCAGTGTGAAGGGGATGTTAAGTTTGTTTGTTTGTCTATCTTTTTCAATTGACACATATTCTAAATAGAATGTAATTGAGCCGAGAGGTTCATTCTACAACCTAGTATGAAGGGGATGTGTAAATTTGTCTATCTATCTCTTCAATTGACACATATTCTAAATAGAAAAATAATTTCTTCTATAATAAAAATAAATGAATATGTTATAAGGTAATTAGAAGTAAAAATATGTTTAAACCTTATACTTTTCAAAAATATTTCAATAGGAGTTTTAAATAAACTATTTAAGCTCTATGTTAACTAATTTATAAAGATAAAATGTCTCTTCGTACATGTTATGTAAAATATTTTAATGTCAATTGTGTATATATTATATATCATTTAAAAAACATTATGTATATATCCTTCGAAAAATATTTTTTTATGGTTAAAATGTTTATTTGGTCCTCTATATACTCTATATAGCATTCAAAAATACAATTTAAACAATGAACAATTAGACATTGTATTTAACACTTTAAAGAAGCTTGCATGTGAAGAAATTTGATCCCTCTTGGCTCATGTTAAATATGTACTTAAGACGAATCTATGGTAGTGATGATATTAATATCAATTCAAAGTTATATGATAATGTAATGTTAATATAAGAATGTGAACTTATCAAATAATTTTATTTTTTAATGTGTTATGAGAAGGCACCACCGTTTTTTTTCACATAAAAAAACAACTCAATAATATAATGTAACTAAAAAATTTATTTGATTTTTTTATTACTTTTTTATTTAATTTTAAAAATTTTAAGGGCTTTATAAAATTTAACCAAAATTCTTTGAGAATTTATTTTATATGTTTGAATGTATATTCTTTGAGGTTTTGTAGAAAGTCTCGCATCCCAAATAAGTTAATCATTTAAAGACAAGGTCAAGAAAAATCCACAACCACCAATAAACCTCATACCCTTATATCTATTCCTTAAATGGTGCATATTGGTTATAGCTTAGTGGTGAATATTGTGAGTTTGAGTATTTCTTGGAAAGTATTGGATATGGACATCCTAAGTTTTGATTCCTAAATGAAACATCTCAAAATCATAACTCTATGCAATATTTTTACATCATTAGTGGTTTACTAGTGCCAATTACATGATGGCATATCTGTCAGGCCTCGAGTTGACGAGCGTCTACATTCGGTTAAATGCGACTTGGAGGTGGACTTTTGGATGTGCGATGAGAGCGTGCAACGAGTGGGCAGGCTGGGCGACTCGAGTTGGGCGTTGGGTGGGCGCATGCCCAGGCAAGGCGCATATGGGCCAACAGTGGAGTGTGTGGAACCAAAGTATGGAGATAGGGCAAGATGGTGACTAGGCCGACCCGAGTGGCAGCGATACACATGCGACGGGGCAATGATATATAATTATACAAGTTGGGCCGACATACATATATGGGCAGGTCGACGCGTACATGGAGGATGGGTCGAACATGAAAGGTCGCGACCCTTGGTGTTGCCAAATGGTAGCATGCATATATATTGGAGCGAATGATGGTCATTCCAACCATCAACGAGAAAAGAGGGTGAGCAGGTTAAAGCTACATGAAGAAGTGCGAGGGTGCAGGACCAAATTTAGTGAGGCAGAAGTTTGGGGTTTCTTAGGACTGGGTTAAAACACGTTACAGGAAGCCGCACTGCATAACCATGTTGTAGGTGAGTAGACTATTGCAACGTATTACAACAGTCAGGTCGAACACCGAGTTGGTGTCGGAGTTGTTTGGGAGCGGATAGGCTGTGACCCGACGCCGTTAAGGAGGACCTGTCGGAAAACAATGCCCACACTGTCAAGTAGTAGCGTTCGGGTGAACGACGGGCGCAAGGCACCGAAAGTTATAACAGGTAGGCCGAGAACCATTCAAGCCTGAACGAAGGTGCAATAGAACGTTGAGAGGTGTGTGGTGCGGGAAAGTTGCGGCAAGGTACGCTGAAGGTGCGGGTGAACCAAAAAAGGTGAATGATGGGTACAACAGTGTTGAGGGAGTTCTGTGATTTGGGTAAGCGTGGACGGTGACATGACTTAGAGAATTTGTAGGCACGGTTTTATAAAATAAAGGTGTGCAGGCGAAGGCTTGTTGGCAGCACCAAATTGTATAATTTTATGTACAATTGAATTACATAATTTATTTATATATTAATATCGGGCAGACTCTAACTTCTAGTAATTACCCCTCCCACTTATGATGATGTGTTGATGATTTCCGTTGTGCATTTATATTGATGAATGGTTAATTGAACAATGTATTTCCGTTGCGATAATAACACTTGAAGTAATAATTGGTTAAGTGTTTGGTTAGGCAAATCCCATACACTTAATTATGGTGAAAAGAAAACGTATGGCGGTGCCGTACCCACCTATGTGTGGTTGAAAGACTACCATCGGGATAGAGGCGTGACAGTATTAGAGGCTGATTTAGGGCGAGTCAAGCTTGATTGAAGATTTGAAGCAGAGATACATCTGCCACTTCGTGATAGTTTGTATCAAAGCCCACTTTCCGCAGGGCTTTGATTGAAGTTGAATAAGTTTGACAGGGACAAGTTGCAGGGTCAAAGTTGAATGAATTAATGGATGGCCTTGACAAGATCACAAGAAAAATTGATGGAAGA
Source organism: Pinus taeda (assembly GCA_000404065.3). Taxonomy (NCBI): domain Eukaryota; kingdom Viridiplantae; phylum Streptophyta; class Pinopsida; order Pinales; family Pinaceae; genus Pinus; species Pinus taeda. The sequence goes on along the minus strand of APFE031421250.1, from coordinate 72,758 downwards.
CAACGTAGAAGAACCTCAGGTAACAAGTGAATCTAGTAGGGATGACGTAACAATTTTTATGGACAGGTTATTGGACCAAATGGAGGAATTTTATTCGAAGATGACGTCGTTGGAAGCCAAGAATTTCAAACTTCGAGATAAGTTCACGACATTGGAAGAGGCATATGATAACCTCAAGGGTCGATATGATTATACATAATGATAATTTATACAAGCAGAGAAAGAAGTCAAGGACATTGGGGTTACAATGGGTGAAATCTTGAAGTTGTAGAAAGCTCTTGACGATGCTCAGAATGAAATAACTGTTTTGAAGAAAGCAGTTGGGCAGGGACTGATTAGAGGGACTACTCATGTGAAAGTCAATGAACCTGATTCTTATGATGGGATGAGGAGTGACAAAGAACTTGGAAATTTCTTATGGGATATGGAGCAATACTTGGAGTGCTTGGAGATTCCTGATGATGAGGCCAAGGCCAAAGTAGCTACTCAATTCCTTACTAAGGATGCTAAGATGTGGTGGAGACGAAATTTGGATCATATTGCCAACTGTGATGCTAATGACATCTCTACTTGGGATGATATGAAGAAGTCTTTTTAGACTCATTTTAGCCCACAAGATGAGACTTGGGATGCTAGGAAGAAGATTAAATACATTAAGAAAACAGGGAGTCTATAAGCATATCAATGAGAATTCTCGAGTGCGATCGTGGAACTACCTGAAATGGAGGAGAAAGACAAGGTATTCAACTTCATTATAGGATTGAAACCTTGGGCACATAATGAGGTGAAGAGGCAAAAGATAAAAACTCTAGAAGAAGCATTTGCTGCAGCTGATCGACTGGTAGAACATTATGATAAAGGGACCGAAGAGAGAAAGCTGAAGTCTGATAAACCAAAGGAGAAATATACAAAGGAGGAGCATTCGAGATCAAGTGACAAGTTAGAGACGAAGAAGCCTCTGAAATGTTGGTTGTGCGAAGAGAACCACATGGTGAAGAATTTTCCTTCTAGACCGATGGTGGCTGCAACAGTACAAACCAATGGGAAGAAGAACAAAGAGGAACCAACAGTTGGGTTGATGTAGATTTTGGGAGCTGCAGTGGCCACGAAGGCTTTCCTAAGGCGAGATCATGGGAGGAACAAATTGGAGTATGTTAGCATGAAGGTTGGGAAAGGAACTTTACTCACTATGGTGGACAGTGGTGCAACTCATAAATTCATCACAGAGGACGTTGTGAGGAAAGTTGGATTGAAGTTCTCACCAATCCAAGCTCATCTTAAGGCAATGAACTCTCCACCAGATAAAATTCATTGGTATGGCATACAATGTGCATGTGAACATTGGTAAGTGGTATGGAAATATCAAATTCACGATTGTGCGAATGGATGACTATGAGGCCATATTGGGTATGTAGTTTTTTAAACAACATGAGGCTATGATGGTGCCACATATGAAGAAGTTGTACATTTACGATGGACAAGATGATGAACCTTTGGGGGTACCAATCATGGAAACTACGACAGCTAGATGTAAATTAACAACGATGAATGTGGAGGACATTAAGCGGGACAACAAACTCTATGGGAGGTTTTGTACTACAGAGGAAAATCTCATGGAGCAGCCACAGGTTATTAGAGCATTGTTTGATAGTATCTTGGATTTGACAGGCAAGCTAGAGGTAGTGGAAGGAAATGGGAATGCTAGACCAGAGACTTAGGAGGAGAGTCGGGAAGCATTCATGCAGAGATAGGAGGAGGTAGATCTGGATAGATGGATTGAGTTTTTAGAGAAGGAGGATGGAGAGCCATCATCTTTCCCATCCCTTACCTCTTCTTAGACTGACATGGGGATGAGGCTCATTGTCTCTTGCTCATGGAAGTGAGTCCTCTATATTTTATGAATAGGCACATGGGGCGAGATGGACACGATTGACAACAGGATGTGAAGATAGTCATGATGATGTCAGGAGCATGCGTTCTTGTGGAGGCGATGTTACGGTTGGATTATCTACCCAACTAATCATTATCACAAGGAGATCCAACACATGATTTTCTTACAGAGTTTGACAAGATTGGAGCATGAAGCAGGTCATGAGTGGAGTTATCTGAGTGCCCACATATATGGATATTTCTTAGCGATGGAGGTTGTTGAGATGGTGTTGTGAAGGATGACAACATTTTCAAAGTGGTGGAGGATGTCAGGGCCTCGAGTTGATGAGAAACCAAATTCAGTTAAAGGCGTCTCGAAGGTGGACTTTTGAATGTGCGATGGAAGTGTAAGATGGGCGGGTGCATTGGGCGACCTGAGTTGGGTGTTCGGGTGGGTGCACTCACGAGCAAGACACCATGGGCGAGCAATGGAGTGTGCGGAACCAAAGTATGGAGATCGGGTGAGTGGGTGGCTAAGCCGACCCAAATGGCAGCGATACACATGCGATGGGGTAGTGATATATAATTATACAAGATGTGACGACATACATATATGAGCAGGTTGACGTGTACATGGAGCATTGGCTGACCATGAAAGGTCGCGACCCTTAGTGTTGTCACATGCTAGCATGCATATATATTAAAATGAATGATGGTCATTCCAACCATCAGCGAGAAAAGAGGGCGGGAAAGCCAAAGCTACAGGTGGAAGTGAGAGGGTGCAGGACTGAAGTTAGCGAGGAAAAAGTTTAGGGTTTCTTTGGACTAGGCCGAGACACGTTATAGGAAGCAACACTACCCAACTGTGTTGCAGGTGGGTAGAATGCCACAACGTATTACATCGGTTGGGTCGAACATTGGGTGGGTGTCAGATTTTTTTGGGCGCGGGAAGGCTACGACCCAAGGCCGCTAAAGCGAACTTGTGGGCAAAAAACACCAACGTCTCTGAGTAGCAACATTCGAGTGAACAACGGGCGCAGGGCACTGAAAGTTATAAAAGGCGGGCGAAGAATAGTTAAGGCCCGAACAAATGTGCGAGAGAACGCCAAGAAGTGTGTGGGGTGAGCAGGTTGCGGTAAGGCGTGTCGAAGGTGCGGGTGAACCAAAAATGGTGAACGATGGGTATGATAGTGCCGAGGGAGTTCTATGATTTGGGTAATCGTGCACAGTGGCACGACTTAGATAATTTGCAGGCACAATTTTATAAAATAAAGGTGTGCAGGCTAAGGCTTGTTGGAAACACTGAATTGTATAATTTTATGTACAATTGAATTACTATAACTATATATATATATATTTTTTTCCCCTGGAAAAATCGTAAGATTATTCATTTTGAGTAAAATTACATGTTGTAGATGTTGTAACAAAACTTGTCCCGCTAAGATCAGGAGCTAATAATCAATCCATAGTCTATCTAGGCTTTTCTACCCTTCTTTTTTTCCACTTTCCGCCAGCCTTCATTGTTAGGCGGATCTGTTACAATAATCATTTGTGCTTCATTTGTGGCAGCCATGATGTCCAGAATCTGAGCTTGTTGTTGAGTATGCTCGCTTGCTGCCTCCAATTTCCTGTCCGGGGTTCTCATATTGCTGTTGTGGGTTGCTTACATTTGCATCTATTGCTCCTTCAATCAGATTTTCATTATTCTGCAGGTGGTGCGGATAGCTTTCTTTGCTGATTTCTGGATTATTCCTTCCATCTTCGTCTTCTTGTAGGATGTTGGTGGTTTCTACATTCTTTTCCTCTTCTATATCCTCTGCTCATGTGGCTGTAAATTTCCATCCTTTCGGCTTTGGTGGTTGTCTCCTTTTCCTATCTTTTTTGTTTTGTGGGCATGCACTCTGAAGATGACCAGTTTGTCGACATATGCGGCAGCGGAAGGCAGTGTTTTCATAATCCAGTGGCTGAGCCCATTGCGTCCCATTATGGATTAGGAGAATGTGCTCTGGTAGGCCTTGACTGAGGTCTACCTCCACACAGATCCTGGCGAAAGTGTAGATATCCTTGGATAGGCGCTCATTGTCTACTTTTAGAAATGACCCCAGGGTGTTGCCAATTCCTTCCAATACTTTGTAATGCTAAAAGTGTATAGGTAGGTTAAATAATTTTACCCAGACTGACATTTTGGAGACCACCATGTTGTTTGGATCGAAATCGCGGAACCAAGATTTCAAGAAAAGGCCAGCGTTTCCCCAAAACCATGGTCCCTCGTTCAAAGCATATTCTTTGTCCTTTATGGTGTCAAATTTGACAATAAAGAATCCTTTTGAACAGAGATGGATATCACAGTTTTCTGTCCATATGGAGTGAATCCATTGACGAAGGGCTTCTGGTTTGGGCCAAAATCCATTGAACCTACATATCACTGCTTTAGTTGAATAATCAACACGTATTTCATTTACCTCTGGTATGGAGATTGTTAATGCAGGGTTCTGTGTTGTCTGCTCAACAATGTAGGCCCCTGGTGTTGTAGCTTGCTGTTCTGGATTCTTTTGCGGTTCCATCTTCCCTTTGACTGCATCTTTGAAGGAAGCAGGTCCTTTTGAACTTGAGCCGGGGCAGCCTCCGCGCAATCTTGTGCTGAGACAAATGGTTGAGTCCTTTCCTATACCGTATTCCATTAGCTTGCACCCCTCCTGTATTACTTTCCCTGCGTAGAGGAGTAGTTGTTTGCATGGTGGGATTCCAGTCTTTTCTTGTATCCTCTGTTTGAGGGTTTTTTTTGCCTCCCATTTCCCTATTTCGATGCATATTGTGTTCCCTCCCATGGATTTGATAAAGAGAGAACTTTTTCTATCCTCAATCAGCGTTTCCGGTGAGTGTGTTTCCAGATCTGACCTGCATAGGGGTGGATCTGCTCTACAGAGGTCTAGATCGGAAGGCCCATGACCCGATCTGTGTACAATGTTGTTGATTGATGAATATGATGCCCTATCTGGGCCCTGCGGCGGTTGTTCGGAGGACCCATGACCTGCTCTGTGCATAATGCTGTTGATCAGTGAATATGATACCCAATCTGGGCTCAGCGGCGGTTGTTTGGTCATATGGATGACACGATCTGCGTGATAGTTCAAATCGGAGTTCTGACCTGTAAAGGGCTTTTTAATTTCTTCATACCTTTTTCTTTGTCGGCATTCTACCATTTTTAGATCTCCATTCTGACTCGAGACATCACCCTCCGATGCAGTTGCTGCCACAGATTGGACTTTCAATGGCTCGATCCTGCTGGGTTTCGTAGGCAGATCCATCCCTGTTGGCCCTATCGGGGGTTTATCAGCAGTATTCGTCATCTTTTGTAGCAGATCCATCTAGATTTGCGCTTCAGCCCTTCTTTTATAACTTGACTGCAGCGAAAAACGTGGTACCCTTGCTCTCGGCCATGCAGAGTTGATCAATACCCGTCGCGCTGGTTCACGCTTCTTTCTTTGGGAGACTCCAGAGTTTTAAAAGGCCCGAGTGAGAGCCATTTCCTTCGCAGGTTCGATCTTGGGTCACCGCAGCCGCCGAGCAATCTAGTTCCATATATATATATCAGGTAGACCCTAACTTCTAGGAGTTGGCCCTCCCACTTATGATGATGTGTTGATGATTTACGATGCAATAATAACACTTGAAGTAATAATTGGTTAAGTGTTTGGTTAGGCTTAGCTCGTACACTTAAATATCGCTGAAAAGAAAAAGTGTGGCGGTGTCGCACCCGCTTATGTGTAGTTGAAAGAATACCATCGGGATAGGGGCATGACAATATGAGATTTAGAGTTTCACTAGGAATTTGGGATAAAAAAGTTAAAAGGAGTAGAAAGTATAATAAAAGGATTTACTTGCCCAAACTCTTAACCATAATTCTCCTAAAATAGAAATTTTGAAGAATGAACGACAAGGACCGATGCTTAGTTCAAGAGGACTTAAGTTGGACTAACCTATTGTGTACTAGTTTACATGCCTAGCAACACTAAGAAGAGCCTTTTGTTAGGCCCCTATAATATTGGTGATTCCCCCATTACTATTATCATTGTATCCCTTATTGTTATTATTGTGCCCCTATTGTCCCCATATTGTTATTAGTATGCTCCATAGAAACCCACTATTGTTATTTTTGTGCCCTTATGTTATTACTATTATGTCAGCTTGATTACATTGTGACCCCTTAGACTCCTATATATAGAAGGGAGGTTTAGTCATTTGTATCAACCAAGAATTGTTCATTTGTGTAATGTAAAGGAGGTTGCCCCCTCGAAGAGGCTGAATTCTAAGGCATTGATCTATCTTTTCTATCTTTTTGTGCGCTGGTTTCCTAACATTTTGTATTAGAGCTTTGGATTGTAGGGTTTCGCTACTCCAAACAGGTCATCGTGGAATTTTCGCTATAACTTTTTCTGTAATGTTTCAAAAGCTAAAAAAAAAAGCCATTTGGGACGAAATCACTCTGAACTTCGGGTCCGAATTTCAGAGCTTGTCGCACTATATTTGCGGAGATATGATCTGAGGAAGTTGGCATTTTTGTAGACTCCCGAATTACATTCCAAACAGGTGACCTGAGGAAAATCGTCTTAACCTTTTTTTGAGCATTAGATTGAAATTTCGTAAGAAGTTTCAGAAATAGGACGGCCCGTAGTTTTTTGTGTATCAGTTTCAGGTACTAAGGTTGAAACAATGACACGTGGCATGTCGTACAAGTTTGCTCTACTGAACTAGTCTATAATCAGGTCACCGTGGGAGATTTGGCATAACTCTTCCTTGGAGAATCCAATATTGATCAGACTTGTGGGGTTAGAAAGAGGACTCAAAGGGCTACAACAGGATGAGATTTCAGATATTCGAGATCCACAGTTACAGAGATACAACAAATTCAATATCGAGCTCTTACAAAGTGAAAAAAAGGTGTGTAGTTTGTTTTTTTAATTTTGCATAAGATTGGTTTGAAAAAATAGTTTGAAGGAATTCAAAGGGAATAGTGAAGAATTATTAGCATTAATTAATGCCCCGAAGAAATAAAATGGAAACACCTAATAAGAAACCTGAAATTTCTAGCATGACTCGTGAAGAAGAGGAAGAAATGCAACATGATATATCAAAATTACAAGACCAAGTACAACAAATTTCACTCTCACTAAAAGTAAATGAAGCCAAGATGAATGGAGTGGAATTTAATATGAATGGCATGCAAGCTAAGATGGATGGTTTAAAGAAAGGTGTAGAAGATAAGATGAATGGAATGGATGCTAAGATGAATGGCATGGACGATAAGATGGAAGAATTGAAGATAAATTTGAATAAATTGCTACAAGAAATGGTCACTAATGGTGAAAGGGTAGTAAAGGAAACTCATGATGAGAACAAAAGAAATGTTAATAATGATTTCATAGACTCTAATGCTGGATTGAAGACCCACCATGTTCCAAAAATCGATATGAGGAAGTTTGATGGCAAGGATGTTGGAACATGGATACACAGATGGAGCAATTTTTCGATCTCCGTAATGTGCAAAACACACAAAATGTATGTATTACAACTCTATATTTGGAACCAAATCAGTTTGTATAATATCGATGGCTTTGCTCTCATAAAAAAATTGTCACTTGGGCAATTTTTATGGAAGAAATGGTAACACATTATGAGGATACAAAAAGCAACACTTTTTTTGGCCAATTGATAAATCTCAAACAAAAGGGTTCAATGATGGAGCCCATTGAGGACTTCCAAAAATTGAACATAAGGGTAAAATATATTCCAAAGGGGCATAGGATTGATGTGTTCATAGGGACTTTAAAGGATAATATCCAACATGAGGTTTGCTTTTGGGAACCTGATTCATTGGAGAAGGCATTTAGGTTAGCAAGAAAAATGGAAAGCAAAATTATGACAACGAGGAAGCCTATCACTCACAACTATAAAGATGGAAGTGTTGTAGCCCCTAACCTTCCACAACCTACAAGGTTGACACCACAACAATTGGAAGAAAAAAGAGCAAAAGGGTTTTGTTACAGTTGCAATAGCAAACACAGTAAAGGTCATAAGTGTGCTGAGAAGAAATTATTCTACATAGATTGTGAAGAGGAGGAAGAAAAGGAACAAGAAATGTCAAAAGAAGAGGATATACTCCAGGAACAAACCCTAGATACAGAAAAAATGAATCCGACCATATCTTGTAATGCATTGATTGGAATTACCACTCCTCAAACTATCAAGATAGAACGACATATCAAGAAGAAAAATGTAATAGTGTTGATGGATTTGGGAAGTACCCATAATTTTATTCATTGTAAGATAGCAAAGGAATTGCATTGCTTCCTATATCCAGCACCAGAGTGTCAAGTGATCGTTGCAAGTGGAGGAATGATAAATTGCTCTGGAAAGTGCCATAATATCAAGCTATCCATGGGAGAATATGTATTGAATATCCCAATGCTTTCCATTCCAATGGGTGGTGCTGATGTTGTACTAGTAGTCCAATAGCTACAATCCTTGGGTACAATAGCTTTTAATTTTCAAGAACGTTTCATGAAATTTTGTGCAGAAGGAAAGGAAGTTGAATTAAGGGGTATTGCAGGGAAACTGGGAAAGATAATAAGCTCTAACGGTATGACAAAGCTTCTAAAGAAGGAACAATGAGGTGTAATTGCACAATTATGTTCCCTAGATGTTTCCACATTGGAATCATCTATTTCTCCAGATCTCCAAAAAGGCCTGGACAATCATTCCAAGGTATTTGAGACTCCCAAAGGTCTCCCACCTATGCGTGATCATGATCATGCTATTCATCTGATTCCAGGAAGTGTTCCTCCGAACATCAGGCCGTACAGATATCCCTATGTCTAAAAGAGTGAAATTGAACGTATGGTTGCAAGAATTGCTAGAGGCTGGTATAATTCAACCAAGTCAAAGTTCTTTCTCTGCTACAGTAGTCTTGGTGCACAAGAAGGATGGATCATGGCGCATGTGTCCAGATTATAGGGAGCTAAACAAGCTCACTATTAAAGATAAGTTCCACATTCCTGTCATTGATGAATTACTGGATGAATTGCATGGATCAATTTACTTCACCAAGTTGGATCTTCGTTCAGGATATCATCAAATCAGAATGAATATTGAAGACATTCTGAAACAACATTTAGAACTCATGAGGGTCATTATGAATTTTTGGTCATGCCTTTTGGCCTTACCAATGCACCTTCAACATTTCAAGGTTTGATGAATTCAATTTTCAAACCATTCCTTAGAAAATTTGTGTTAGTATTTTTTGATGATATACTAATCTACAACAAGTCTTGGAAGGATCATGTTGAACATGTTGACAGGGTGCTACAAATATTGAAGGAGAAACAATTATATGCAAAAAGATCCAAATGTTTCTTTGGAGTACAAGAGGTGGAATATCTGGGTCATATTGTATCTCATGAAGGAGTTAAGGTAGACCCTAGCAAAATTAAAGCCATTAAGGAATGGAAAATCCCCACATCCATAAAGCATCTACAAGGATTTCTCGGGTTGATAGGTTATTATCGTAAGTTTGTTAAGAATTATGGGAGAATAGCAGCACCTCTAACAACATTATTGTAGAAAGATACATTTTCATGGACTCCAGAAGCAACAAAGGCCTTCGAACATCTTAAAGAGGCAATGTGCCAAGCACCGGTCTTAGCTACACCAGACTTCACAAAAACCGTTATTGTGGAATGTGATGCTCCAAGAAATGGAATTGGTGATATTTTAATGCAAGATGAAAGACCCATTGCTTTTGAAAGTCATCCAATCAAGGGAAAGTATTTACACAAAGCTATTTATGAGAAGGAAATGTTGGCAATACTACATGCACTTAAGAAATGACGACCCTACCTAATGGAAAGACACTTCAAGGTAAAAACGGATCATGATAGTCTTAAATACTTTTTAGAACAAAGATTATCCTCTGAAGAGCAACAAAAACGGGTCACAAAGATGTTGGGTTATGACTTTGAAATCATCTACAAAAAAGCGAAGCAAAATGTTGTGGCAAATGCACTCTCAAGAAAGGAAGAGGATGTGGAAGCATTGTAGTGTGCCATTTTTATTATCCAACCAGATTGGATAAACGAAGCAAGGGAGGAATGGAAGAATGACAAAGAAGTGTGGGCACTCATTTGAAAGTTACAACAAGATTCCAGTATATCTAATACATTTAGCTGGAAAATGATTTGTTATGGTACAAATATCGCTTATACCTATGTAAGAATTCCCAACTCAAATAAAAGATTGTTATGGAATTGCACACTTCTCCCTTAGGAGGGCACTCAATGTTTTTAAAAACTTACCATAGGGTTAAGAAGAAATTTTTTGGGATGGCCTTAAATTGGATATTCAAAAGTTTGTGGCGGAATGTTTGGTTTGCCAACAAAATAAAGTTGAAACAGTTAAGACCCGTGGTCTATTACAACCTTTATCCATTCCAAGCCAACTTTGGGAGGAGGTTTCAATGGATTTTATCATAGGTTTACCCAAGTCCGAAGGAAAGAGTGTCATCATGGTGGTAGTTGATAGACTTACCAAGTATGCACACTTTTGTGCATTATCACATCCTTTTAAAGTCAATACAGTTTCTACTGCATTTATGGAAATAATTCAAAAGCTATATGGAAACCCAAACATTATTGTAAGTGACAAAGATCCCATTTTTACTGGAAATTTTTGGACATAATTATTTTCTTGTCTTGGTACTTAGTTAGCTCATAGCTCATCTTATCATCCTCAATCTGATGGGAACACTGAGATAGTAAACAAATGTTTGGAAGGATATCTTCGTTGCTTTGTATATGATAAACAGACACAATGGGTCAAATGGTTGCCTCTTGTTGAATGGTGGTATAACACTTCCTTCCATACTGCAGCAAAAATGACCCCATTTATGGCACTTTATGGATATCATCCACCATCCATCACATCATATTTAAGAGAAAATTCTAAGGTTCAAGCCGTGGAACATCACATCGAGCATCAACAACAAGTTCTGCAACTCTTAAAGGATAACCTCACGTTGGTGCAGAACAGAATGAAACAACAAGCAGATCAACATCGCAGTGAAAGAAGTTTTGATGTAGGTGACTAGGTATTCCTATGGCTACAACCATATAAACAAATGTCCCTCAAGCAAGCTAAGAAGGATAATAAATTATCACCAAAGTATTATGGTCCGTACAAGGTGTTGCAAAAGATTAGTACTATGGCATACAAATTCGAGCTTCCTGCAGCTTCCCGACTGCACCCAATTTTCCATGTTTCATGTTTAAAGAAGGTTATAGGTGACAAGCTCCCAGTTCAAACAATATTGCCAGAACTTGACGAGGAGGGAAAATTCATATTGGAACCAGAAGCAGTCACAGAAACAAGAACTCGACAGATACGAAATCGATTAATTTCAGAGTATCTCATCAAGTGGAAGAACTTATCAACTGAAGATTCCACATGGGAGGATGAGAGTTTTATACAGAAGCATCCAGAACTACTCAAGCATTGAAGACAACGCTTTTCGGAAGGAGAGGGGCATGTTAGAACCCTATAATACTAGTGATTCCCCCATTACTATTATCATTGTATCCCTTATTGTTATTATTGTGCCCCTATTGTCCCCATATTGTTATTAGTATGCCCCATAAAAACCCACTATTTTAATTTTTGTGCCCTTATGTTATTACTGTTATGTCGGCTTGATTACATTGTGACCCCTTAGACTCCTATATATAGAAGGGAGGTTTAGTCATTTGTATCATCCAAGAAATTTTCATTTGTGTAATGTAAAGGAAGTTTCCCCCTCGAAGAGGTTGAATTCTAAGGCGTTGATCTATCTTTTCTATCTTTTTGTGCGTTGGTTTCCTAATACCTTTGCTTCTATGGAAAATCTCTTTGTAAGGCACTCCTTAATTTGATTTCCTCCACAAATGATTTTGTTTATGGTGACCGTTTAATTGAGTGCCTTATCACCTTTCCCATTATAGCTTCCATCTTCCAACTTCCAACCCACAAACTAGCACAAGATCAAGTTGGTGTCCACTTTTCTCTTTATATTCATCTACTATTCCTCATATCAGAAAGAAACATACAAGCCTTAATGACCTTATTGGTTAGGCTAGTTTTAGCTCTAAGGGTAAAAGTAAATCTCAATCTTGTTAACATCTAAAGTATTTATAAAGGAATTTTCGTCATGTAATAATTAATACACAATTCCTCTTGACAGTTCCCTTTCATGTCACGTAGTGTGATATTTAACCACTATGAAACATGATTGTTCTCACATAAGTGGTCATTCATAATACATCTAAGGTTTTATAGTGCTCAAAGCACCCTTTTACACGAATAATTTTGTCTCATAAAGCCATTTACCTTCACTTTGAATGCATTTTACACATTTTCATGGTTCTAAAAACCAAAAATTAATTAAAAAATTTGAGACACTATAATATTCTTCATATGCAAAATGAATAATATCAAATAAATAATATCCACAATAAGGATCCTCAAAAGGGGTGTTCAAGAAGGGATAGGTGGGGAGGGGCATGGCCACCACCCCACCAAGCATAAACAAGGGTGGATGTGGCATAACCCCTCCCCTATGATGCCATAATTGATGTCTTATCATGTATAGGCCACCATGTAGGTGTATTCATCCCTCAGTTCATGTTGGTAAGAGATGCAAGATTTAATGATGAAATGAATGGACATTAAATCAAAAAGTGATCCCATTAATGATAATTTAATGGCCTCACACTTGGAATTACTCCCAAGTTTTCATAAAGTGCATTAGTCATCAGACACAATGGAGGAGACTAGGTCTATGTACCAAGGTAGTTACACACACAACGATGAGTAATGAGACTATGGCCTTGATTCTTGATATGATCAAGAATCAAGGCCACTCATGGCCCTTGGCTCTCGCATTGGCATTCATTACAATAATATGGTAAGCTTCTGTTTAAAATGTTTAAAATATACCCATTGTTATTTATGATGGTGTTTTTCTATTGTTTCGTTTTGGAGCCAGGATCCTCTCTTTTTCCAAACGAAACTCCTTCATGCTTGCCCCTTCCAACATCGGTCTTAGGTTCTCTTTCTTTTCTTTGGTTATTGTCTAGAGTTTGATCATCCTCTTTCTCCCACTTTTCAGTCCCTCCTCTCATCGTTCTCCTCTCCCGTCTAGTCTTTCCCATATCTTATGTATCGCACTTAGTCCCATTCTCACTTCAACTTGCTCTACTTCCTATCTTACTTGATCCCTCTCCCACATTTCCCTCATTCCTCAACCCCCTGTCGTGATTTAAGCTTCCTCGATATAGATCATTCCCTATGGTTTGGTCACTCCTCCCTTCGCCTTTAATTTTGGCCTCCCCTCGCCCACTTTTTGTTTTTATTATCTTGGCACCTCTTTGTGCCACGCAATGCGTCAACAATGTGCCAGAAGTCAACCGATTGTTTCTTCTTATCGAGAAATGCATGAACCCAATAGAGAGAAAAGTTCTTAACTGATCTATTCTGTTCCCATATATCGTAACTAATTCAAGAATAAATTTCCACTAAAAAAGGGAAATGGTAGGGGAATGAGGTTGTCTCTCGGATGTGGAAAGTACTAGTGAAATTGTAGATTGCGTTCTTGAAGTCAAACATACAAAAATAATATTCCAGAGTATATATACACCATAGACATATATTAACGCATGAAAACGCTGCTAATAATTAGTGAAATTGCAAATTAGGTTCCAGATATCGGATATACAAGAGCCATATTCCAGAGTCTACGTACACCATAGACATATATTGACAAATGAAAATGTGGCTAAGGCTAATCCTACTGGATCATAACATGACCCCTTACGATGCATTAAGGCGCATCTTGGCCTCCTGATCCAGGCTACTCACGACGAAACAACAAACTAATAATTGATGAATAATCAGAATACCAAATATTGGTTAATGGATCTAATGTTGAGTTCGAGCACATGTTGCTCTCCGTTTTAATGAACACTGGCTATAATCGAGAGTTTGTTCCTAATAAGATTTAGTTTTCTAATTTTTCCCACATGCCGGTGAAGCAATTTGTGATTTGAATTTTCAACAACTAGGTGGCAGGAATTGTTGATCAACTCAAACACAGGTACTGAGGTACGTACTGTATCATAGATGATCTCAGACAAATAAATTAAATAAAATTTAAGCAAGTTGCCTAATTCTCTGGCACATCGAAGCATTTGCAACAAGCATATGTTATAAATAATGAGCACATGCATGGTGATAGGGTTATCCACATGCATGGTGATAGGGTTATCCACTTTGTATTAGTGCATTGCTCGTTTTTATTTATTATGGATTTTTCTGCTTTACAAAGAAAGAAAGAAATAAATTATTTTAATGTTCACAAGGCTAAAGATAACCTATGGGATAGATTGCTTCTTCATTTGCTTGACGTATTTGGTCCTTTTTCTGTGACACTTCAAAATAAATGCTAATAAATGCTCTCAGCTTCTCGACAAACCCAAATAACCTATGGGACAAACTGATTTTTCATCTACTTGATGTATTAGACCCTTTTCTGTGAAGCTTCAAAATAAATGCTCCCAACTTCTCGACAAACCTCTCGCTAAATAGATTATCCCAAGAGCTAGCTACCAACATATCTACATAACTTTCCCTATTGTCTTTGAAAGCCTCACATTCTAAAATGAAATGTTTTTCTTATTCCACTTTTTCGGAAGAACAAAAAATGGATACTCTTTCCTCCCACACTTCCATTGGCCTTTTCCAGCGCCCTATTTAGTCACGCTGTTTAGTTCATGGGATTGGCTAGAATGCCCATGAATAAAAATTTAGTGTAGAAATTGAGTTAAAATGTTTATATATATATATATATCAAGTCAAAATGTTTAGATAACATAATATAACTGGACATTACGACAAGTGGGTCTAATGGTTACAAACATGTGTTTCCTGATGTCACAGGTTCAAAATCAGAGGGGGTAGAGTATGTATGCCTTCATAGACTTGGGTCTCTTGTCCCACAAACAAGGGGGTATCATACACCAATTTGGTGTCCCAAAAATGTTATAAAATTAAATTAAAAAAATATTATTTATAAAATATTTTGATTGTGAAATGAAAGATGGTTTTCGGGCACGTGGTTACAAAATTATTATTTTAATTTATATGGTGAAATGGATCTTAAGTTATAACTATTATTTGTATCTTATATATTTTCATGTGATAGAGGTGTAGAAATATCTCAAAAGTAATACTATTTTTTTCTTTTAAATTTAATAAAAAAAGTTAAATTAAATAAAACATTTATAAAAATTTTTGAGTGTGAAATGAGAGAGAGTTTTTGGGCATGTATTCATGAACCATGATATTGTAACAAAGTCTTTTTACAAGTTAATAATATCTATGTCAAAGTGGACGAGAGGTTAAACATATTGTTACACTGTAAGTTTATGTGCTTATAATTAATTAAATTTAAATATTGTTACATAATCATTATTTTATTTTAGATTAAGGTAAAATGGATCTTAACCTTTTTTTTTCAAATGTGGTCATGCCTAACCCCAAGAGCATCAAAGAGAAAGGTACTTAGTAATGGGAACTTGTTATCATGTCCAATATATCACCTCGAGGCAGGGAATTGAACCAATGACTTCACATCAAGGAGTGAGTGACTTAATAGAACACCAAATTACCATCTATCCAAAACCCCGTGGACTATTTTGTGATTTTTTTTTAATCTAAAAAAATATTCTTAATTTTATTAATAGAAACACGATTACAATGTAACAAATTTGAATTTTATTATTTTGATTACTTTTTACTATTTAAGGAAACTACAACATCTTTCTTGAACTTTATATTAATTTTATTGGACATGTGAGTATTTACCAATTTACATATTATAAATTAGACATATTAATATAAATTCAACATATTAAACCAATATATACAAATATTTACAAACCTTTTTACATTACATATTACATCTACACATTACCCATATACTAAAATACAAAACTCTTATTAACACAACAATAACACTACATTCAATATTATATTAATTAAAATATACACATTTCCATATATATCATGATATACACTACCATTATGTATATCTCACATATGCAATATTATTTTTTTAAACTTTGCTTACAATATTATTTGTTTTAACTTTCCTCACCACTCTGATTTGATTCCAGACTCCCAAGGAAATCCATTCTCAGCCTTGAGACACTCAATTCCACGACGCTCATCCTTTCCCGTTGTCATCTGCTACCATCATATGAAAAGGACATCGATAACGCACGCAGGTTCTTGGCTAAATGTTGAAATGGGTTGTCAAAAACCATCCAATGCATAAGACGTTAAAATCAATTACAAATAACAATTCTTCTCGCAGATTCTGTGTGATTAAATCCAGTAATGTATACAGACTGCATAAATATCTAATATATTTAATAATATTTAATTTTTATTAAAAATTTAAAAATTATATTTCATTAAAATAATGTACATCTAAACCAATATAAAACTGAGTTAAGGTGGTTATTCTTTCTGGATCTCTTCATAAAATTTAATTTTCATTAAAAAAAAATAAAAAATTATACTTCATTAAGATAATGTACACCTAAAAAATATAAAACTGAGTTAAGGTGGTTATTCTTTCTGGATCTCTTAATGAAAATGAATTAAGGTGGTTATTCTCTCTGGATTTCTTAAGCTGCTCACCCTCGTCAAACATTTGAATATATTCAACAATTTAGATTAATAAATCCTAATGAAATGATAAAATTTGATAAACTAAAAAATAAGAAAACAAACACAATATAAATTGAATAATTATAAAATATTTAACTATTTTGATAAAATTAATATATATTATATATATATATATATATATATATATATATATATATATAATTATAATGTTACATCTGAAATTAATTGAAATATGAATATAAATTTTTGTTCTATCATATTTAGAAACAAAAATTAAAATCATAATTTCTATTTTAATAAAATATTAAGAAAAAATATTTAATTATTTTTATTTATAAAATATTTATTATATTATAAATTTAGTTAAAAATAAAAATATTTTTCATATTTTCTTTATTATTTATATGATTTTAATTAAAAAAAATATTAATTTAATAATTATACTTTTTATTATTTGTTATTAATTTATTTTTTCTTAGTTTTTAGGTTTTTTGAACCTCACTCCTTGACACCTCATTCCTTAGATTCTAACCCTAAGAATCTTTTGTCTCGAAGATGGATATCCATTCGGATTCGAAACGTCAACGCATGTTGGTATGATTGATCTCCACTCACATTCAAAACATCAACGCACGATAGTAAATCTGTACTGTGGAAAATTTGTCTTGTCGCTCTTCAAATAGAAATGTAATCAATCAATATCTAGGGATTAATAAGGAGTTTTAGGACTAGCATGGGGCTTAATGTAAGGCTTAATGTATTGGGAGAGATGCATGAGCCCCAAGATTTTATCATTACAAACATGGACCAATTTTCCATTTTTTAGCACTTAAAAGTGATGATCCTATATTATGGAGGTAATTGCCTTGTATCAATACCAAATCAAACAGCGATTTATGGAATGCAATTATCTAAGCTTTAAAATCTACCTCTAATAAAGTATGCCTTGTGTAATACTTCCTTCCATCACTCTAGCTTTCATGAGACAAGCCACCACAATATTTTAGCTTCTCAATCCGAGTTCATCAAGGGAGGATCTTAGATCAACAAGTCCCCCCTTTTTGAGGGGGAATGTACTATATTCCATTTCAAAAGGTGAGAGTTCCTTCCTTGCCATATGAATTTTCTAATTTCAATCCCAATTATTTGTGTAATACTAAATGGAGCTAGTAATGTTTAGCCTTGATAGGACTAGAGGGATGATAATATATAGGTTGATCAATACAACCCAACTTATTATATGCAAACAATAAGATCCCCATTGTTCCATTTTTATTAATGCTACATAGGATATGCATCCAATCTAATGCCTTTGGCTCTTTTAAGGAAATAGGGATCCCCAAATAGGCTCTTTTAACACTATATATTTTATAGCATCTAAAATTCTTATAGCCTTAGAAAACATAATAATTATCAAAAAATATATAAGCTAGCTATTTCTTCCAAAGATGTACTAAGAGGCTCAAAACCTTGATTCACAACTTTCACTTCCTTATCAAGTTGATGTACCATTTGATCATCTTCTTCCCTTCGAGAAGATTTGACTAAGAGTAAGTTGGTTTGAGGCCATGGACTAGTCTTCCCTACTTGTTTGCTTCATGCAATTATTAAAGCTAAGGGGTTATCTATTAGCACTAAGCTATAAATTAAGATTCTCCCATCACAATCAATGATTAAGCACCACTATATTCTCCCATCACAATCAATGATTGACCACCACTATCTTTAACTGTTTTTAGTTCTTTCCATAATACATATGCTTCGACTTGATTATAAAACATGATACCAAAACCCAAACAAAAAAATCATATTATTACTCTAAAAAAATCCATAATAACCTTCCATCACACTCACCATCCCAATAAAATATAATATTTTTAAAATAAATTAAAAACATCAATTAATATACAACTTAGAGAGTTATCAATTTTAAATTGACACTAACATGTATTCAAAATTATATAAATATATTTAATATTAACTAATATAATTTATTTTTTAAATAAATCAATATTTAAAAACAAAAATTAAACTCAATTTAGTTATTTATTAAATTCTATTCTTCTTCCACTATTTTTCATTATAATAATATTGTTAGAAGAATGGTATATTAAGGGTTAAAAGTATCTTTCTCATTTGAATTCTACAATGAAATTGATTTCAAATTGTTATTAACATTTCCTTTACCTTTGTGCTTCTGTCAAAGCAATCAAAGCATTCGCGATAATAAACATTCAATTGCTCTATTTTCGTTTCCACAATTTTTTTATTTAAAGTTGACGTTAGCATGTGTGTAAGCATGACAAATACGTGGTACACAAATTCAGCGCACTTTTCTTTCTCCTCCATCATTATTATCGAAAACGATTTAAATATTCTTTGGAAACAAACTATGTTGTCGCTTCAAATAATATCTAGAACTTTTTCCTAACACTTTGATTCGTGAATGTGTTATGATAAGGTGATGTTCACATTGAGAATCCGAATTTATTAAACAATTTGATTCTGGATAGTTGACGCTACTCTTTAGTATAGGTTAACAAATATTTTTAATTGCAGTTGTTTATAATGAGATTTTTTGGAAACTTTTCCGGTAAGTTTTTCTGGTCAAAATTCGGCGAATCGCAAGTTTGATAGCTAGTTTCTGCACAATCAAAGCGTCCCAAGGGTTTTTCAGGGTGCTGAATCCAAATATGCAGTTAAAAAACCATTTTAACTGCAACAAATCAAGATTTAACCTCAATTTCTTCGCCGGATTCCGTCACCAAAATCTCCAAAAAGTCGCATTATAGACAACTTCTTTTTAATTCAAAAGTTTATTTGATTTTCTTGGTATTTTTTTAAATTTAAGTGTTTTTAGAAGATTTAGTCAAAATTTGAATAACATGATAAGGAATTCACTTTATTATGCAGTACCTAATTCTAAATCTCTTTCATGTTAATGGTCAAGGAGTTTTTATTTGATTTTAAAAATATTTACATCTAAATATTGAATTTCAAATTTGGAATTTGGGGCTTATAAAATTCACATTCTAAATCTCTTTCATGTTAATGGTCAAGGAGTTTTTATTTGATTTTAAAAATATTTACATCTAAATATTGAATTTCAAATTTGGAATTTGGGGCTTATAAAATTCACACTTTAAAAGAGGTTAAAAGCTTTAGCTCTTAAATAAGTTGACCATTAAAATAAATAATATGAAATATAATTATATAGATTAATGAGTTAAAAATGTAAATATTTGTATACGAGAAATTAACAATAATTATTGTAAATAATATATATGGAAATGTCATAAATAAATAAATCCAAAACTAAACACTATAATTTATAAATGGATTAATAATTAAAGGTTATGCTAATTTTTATTGAGATTATGAATTAAGTTTGGAAATACATAATTCAATACAATTTTTATAAAATCACGTGTTTAATTTGTAAAGATCAAGTGGCTCATAAGTTTTTTAAGGTGGAGAATCTATTTATGCATTCAAAAGTGTATTTTACACAACAAGAAGCCACAAACATATTAGATATTGTTTTGCCATATTCCGACCAAAAATTTATTTAGTGCATACTATATCGAATTAATTTTAAGATAATAATGATTTTTTATTAACAATTCAAAATTAATAATTTAAAAAATAATAAACCACCCTAGATCTATCTTAACTCAGGATCTACCAAGCACTGAGAGGGATCAAATCTTTTTTCACTTTAAAATAACTTTGTATCTCGAGAGATTTGATCTCTCTCGACGCTTGGTAGATCCAGAGTTAAAATGGATCGAAGCTGGTTATGAATTATCCAACATTTAAATGTTTACCCTCATCCTTGATATTGGGCTCTATATTACTTATAACTTTTTTTGTATTCTTTAATTGAGTCGACATTTAAAAATGTTGACAAATTTTCTTACATTACAGCTACACATCTCCCCTATACTGGGTTGTAGAACGCCTCTCGGTATAACTAGTTTTCCTCATTTTATAAAGGACTAAAAGTCATAATGACCTTATTGGTTAGGTTGCTTTTAACTCTAAAAGTAGAAATAAATATAGATCTTATTTAGATTGAAGTTTCTTATAAAATGGTTTTCATCATGCATTCATCAATACACAATTCCTGTTCAAATTTCCCTTTTAGGTCCAATAACACACTATTAACCACTATGAAACACCATTGTTCTACCCTATGTAGGTCATTCAAAATACGACCAAGGTTTTATAGTGCTCAAAGAACTCGCTTAGATAGTAATTATTGTTTTGTAAAGTCATCTACCTTCATTTTCAATGCATTTTTACATTGCCATGGTTGCAAAAACCCAATAGTAATCAAAAGAGTTGAAATATTACAATATTCTTAATATGGAAAATGAAAAATATAAAAGTGATAACATCCACAATAACTAACGAGAAAGGAATAATTGTAATTAAACATGTAAAAGAAAAATCCTAATATTGATAGTGAAATTGATAATAACGTTCACAACACCATTTCTACGAATTAACCTTGAAAATAACATAGTTCCAATATAATGTAAAATATTTCTAACCATCCTTAACTATAATTAATGCATATTATATTATTGAATTCCAATTACATAGTGTGCCTTAGTTAAATATGCCACATTATATTATTGAATACACAATTTGAATGCTTAGTGGAACTCTTCTAACGAGGTCACATTACATTCTTACATTTTTTAGTACACACTTTACCTACCTAATGTGTTACATGCCATTTTAGCACATCTACTCAATAGGCCTGCAAATTGGATCAATCGACATCCTGGAACACTTTGTCATAACCCCTTCACAAAGCCTTAAGCATAATTTATCCAAAAAGTCTGAGCTTCCAGGACAATTAGCTAAAAACACTATTTTTATCCCCTGTACTCCTTACCTACTTGGCCAACTGTGCTTAGCGCATGTTGCATATCTAGGCACCAGTGCTGGTCAACACATGTTTCTTTCTTCTGCAGGTGCGATTATTCTAAAAATCTGGGAAAAATAAAAAATATCTCCTAAGCTTCCTCTTCCAGAAGCTTCCAAGGTAGTTTTAACTATTTACTACGCACAGAGAGCTCGAATTATTATTTGATCCTATCTTGGAGACCTTATCTCTTATCCCTTGAGCTCATCGTCGCATCATATGTGGATCTAAAGCCTTAAATGGTAAATCCTGAACTACCAAACTCATCTTATAAATTTGTTGCCTCCCATAAGGTCTGGGTTGGCTTTTGGGGAAGGATAGTACCCTCATGTTGTTGCTTTGAGCCAAAAGGAGTCATTG
This sequence comes from Pinus taeda, assembly GCA_000404065.3. Classification (NCBI taxonomy): domain Eukaryota; kingdom Viridiplantae; phylum Streptophyta; class Pinopsida; order Pinales; family Pinaceae; genus Pinus; species Pinus taeda. The sequence continues at coordinate 50,815 of APFE031421250.1, read as the reverse complement.
TATTGATGCATTAGGGTTGATGTTGAGGTGTGATTTGTGACAAGGGGACAAGTAAATTTGGGGAGACGTCTAGAAATTCATACTTATATTTATGGTTGTAACTCTCTCTTATATTCTTTTAATCCAAAGAGCATCTTGTTTTCCTATTTTTGTTGTGTTATGTTTGCACTCATGTATTTCATTGCCATGCTGACTCATTGAATAGAGATTTTAGATTATGCTATGTGGATTGTAGTTCCTTTGCTTGTTTAGTCTTGTGTGCTAGTTCTAATTATAACACTTGGAGCTACAAATTCCAGGTGAGATTCTTTCCCATTTTTTCATCTCTCTAAGGAAAACTCGAATCTCTTTGCCTTATGTTCTTCTAGATCAAACCACTAGATCTAGGAAATCCACCTTTTTCCGCAATCATGATAATTACACATAACAAATTAGCGACCATACTGGGGGAACAATATTTCCCATAGTGGTTTCCTTGGCTTTAGCACCTTTACACCTCTTAAAGCAACCTTGATCGACTTACTCAGACAATGATTTACCTTAGGAAAATGTTTTTTGAGCTTGGTCGGGTTTCTTGTGTCGTGTTTTGACCAAAATAGACCCAACACTTTCTTTGTTATGATATAGAGCACCCCAACACATCTGTTGCTTCTTTGTACCTACTTTGCACTGCACTGGTTCCTATTCTGCACTTGGGTGAAATTTCTTGATTTTTCTTGTATTTTTGTAAAAAAAAATCCCCCTCAATCATTGGGGGGGAGGGGGGTGCTAAAACTATGTATGAGTGTTAATCACCTCCGAGTGTCATCACCTTTTTGATAAGATTTTGTTTCATTATTTATTTCTTCTTTTCAATTAGGGTTTGTATGCATAGATTGATTGTTGAATTTGAAAATTATTTTTACATTGTAGTTAAAGTCTATGTGGTTTCTTTTCATCAACGATCAAGTTGCATTCATATGTTTCTTTGTATTTGAGACATTGAAATAAAATAAAAGAGAAATAATTATTTGCATTGCATATAGGGCTTTGATTTTGATTAGAATAGTGAAGTTGAGGAGATCGATTGCTGCATCACTTATTTGTTCCACTATTGATTGATTTATTCTTCCGCTACTTAGTTAGGCCTTTCAAATGAAAAGAGTTTTTTTTTTTATCATATTAGTTGCATCATAGTTGTGTTAAGGTGACATTGAGTTTTAAGCCATGAAATCAAGACATTATTCAAAATAAACTCTAAAATTCACTCAATTAACCTAAGGAGCATTTGAAACTTAATGAAACACATAGAGGTTTAGGCTAGAGACGTGTACCTATGTCTTTAAACATAGGAGTTTTCATTACTTGTCAGTGTTATATTCCGGTGGTGATATCTCATTTCTCACGTATATCAGATCATTCTCCACGTACATCTGAGTATATCAGATGATGCTCCACATAATCTGAGTATATCAGAACACTCTCATCAAATAGTTACACATTAGACAACACTAATATAGACTGTGTTTCCTAGTACTTCCAGGTATATTTTGGAAGTCCACCATATGATGCAAGACAACCTTAGGAATTTGAGTCAATTGCCTTGTTACTTGTGATGCACCGAACACAACATTTGGGGAGATTGTCTGCACATATGTAAATCATTGGTTTACCGATGTGGTATATCGGAGTTCATAGTGATCTGGTAATCCTTACCTGCCTAGTTATCCCTTTGTTTTAATTTGTCTCTTTAATTTTTAAAATAAATTAACCAATCGTGAAACAACATTCTTACCGTGGAACAACTGATCTGATAATCACCCTATGAGTGACATCAGTTGAAGTTTTATTAAACAAAAGGTATTACAGACTCATGTGTCGATGTGCGTTCTGTGTTATTTAAGCAACGGATCAATCAGATTGCCAATACACAGACATTTTAAATGGAAAGACAACAGCAAAATACAGTAGGCAATCAAAAGACACAAGCAATTTTAATAAGGAGTTCACCCTATTCTCCAGGACTACGTCTTCGATCCAGATTTCAATGGTGGCCTTGTTTTATTGTGTCTTTAAACAGAGAATTACAATACAGGGACTCAATGCGAGTTCTCCTGAAGCAGGTTTCGCTTGGCAGGGTGGTTCTTGGATTCCCCAAGCCACTAGAGTACATAGTCTCTTCTTCCCACCAGCTCTGTGATTTTCTAGTCTACAGTGGAAGGAGTCAAATGTGATGCTCGATCCGAACATATTCCTTTATGGGATGGCTTGAACCTCTCAAGCTCTGGTGCTCGATGCTGCCACTGGTCAGCTCGGCCCTCTGTCTCTTCCTGCTTTTCTCTTGCTTTACTTCCTTCTTCTCTATGTATTTCGTCCTCCTCTCAAGATTATGGTCTTCTTTTTTTTTCGTCTCTCGGACCTCACTCCGATTTTTGACTGTGTGTATTTTGTCTCTATTCATGGCTTTTAGTCATTCGTTTCCATGCCTGTTCGGTTCCTCTTCTGCCTCTGTCGATTCGCCTTCTGCAGCTGTGCTTGGAGTTCCCTATTCGGCATCAGCATGAACGCTCAGGGAGTGGCCACGTGTCCTCATCTGAACAGCGCCAGCCTTCTCGTCGGTTCATTTCTTCAGTTACATCGTGGAAGCGATCTTCCTCCACCATGGCGGTCAAACGGATTCCAAATCCCTTTAGAATGCGACTTAATTCCCTGTTGATTCCGCTTCCTCCATCAGGTGCAATCTCAACCGTCCGATCTAGGCTCCTCCAGATCCAACGTCATATCCACGTCCTGCGCGGTTGACTTGCTCGACCAATAGCACGTGATCAATGATGGTTTTCTCTCACCTCCACCGCCACGCGTCGATCGTTGATGTTGCAAATAATACTGAGAGGGGGGGGTGAATCAATATTATCAGATCAGATAAAACTTTTCAATTTCATACTCAGATTCATATACGCTACTTTAATTAAGTGAACCAGCGTATACACGCGACTGTGTCTGAAGAAACTAGCGTATACCAAGAAATCTTATAATTCAGTTAGCTTAATCTTCAGTAAATGCATCAGCACATTATTAAGCATATTAACAGTAAACAGGTGCAATATAACAGAACAGGACATCACACAAGAGCCACACACATGAACACCATGATATAAGGTGGAAACCCAATGTGGGTGAAAACCACCTGCTGCAATTCGTTTCTTTCTTCTTTAATGAGAAACTTCTTTTACAATATACTTGTGCAGTCCTTTACCAGTATGCAGGGTGTTTTTGATGTTGTTTTGGATTATTTAAAGATTTGTTTTATCCTGATACAGTCATGGTTCTTTGATAGTCTTTTATGGATCCAATTCAAATCATGACCTTCACACTGAAAGAGCTTTTGGACCACCAAAAGTTGGTTTTCTTCAAGCATCGACTAAGTGAGGAAACTGCTGTCTCACTTGCCCAATCTCAATCCACTTTGCACTGCTCGGCTTCGAACCTTTAAGCCCAATCCTAAGGTATTCCACTTGTCCACTACGTGTCGTCCTTACCTTCCTGTCCACCACCGTGTCTTCCCATAATTCACTAAGATATTCTGGTAGCAGATCATCAACAGAAGGTAATTGACTCGGCTCTTCATGGTGCTCAATCATTGAAGGTTCAAACAACCTCAAGCAATCTGCATTCACGACTGAGTAGATGTGCATGTAAGCTGGTAGATCAAGGCAAAAATCATTTTCACCAATCTTCTCAAGTATCCTGAAGGGTCCATACCTGATACGTTTTATCTTTTTACCTTCACCTTGCATCCTGTCCTTGCTGATATACAACCAGACTTGGTTTTCAACTTGAAAACTATGCTCCATCCGATGCTTATCGTGCCTAGCCTTGTACTTGGCCTGGCTCTTTTCCAGCTATTCTTATACTGCCTGGTGGATCTCCTGGATCTGTTCAATGAACGTAGTTGCCTTGTCCACATCACTGTGTCTATCAACCATGGTATCTTTACCAAAGAAAAAATCCAAAGGAGACCTTGGTATGAAACCAAAACAGGTCTCAAAAGGAGATCGTTGTGTAGAAGACTGTTTGGCTCTATTGTAAGCATGTTGCACATAACAAAAGTGTTCATCCCAAAGCTTAGGATGTTTGCTGCAATATCCTCTCAGTAACTGGATCACCATCCTATTAACTACTTCTGTCTAGCCATCTGTTTGTGGATGAAAAGCAATACTTTTTTTTAATTTGGTGTCCATTAGTTCCCACAGACTTGACCAAAACTTCCCCATAAATCTGGTGTCTCGATCAGATACAATAGAAGTGGTTAATCCAAAATGAACCCATACATGTTCAAAGAACAATTTTGCAATTTGTTCAGCTATGATCTGTTTACTATAGGGTATCAAAATACACATTTTGTTGAACCTATCCACAACAACATATAAATAATCATGACCTTTCCTAGATTTAGGAAATCCTCCAACAAAATCCATGGAAATTATTTCCCAAGGGTGAGAAGGAACTGGAAAGGGAGTGTACAAGCCTAGTTTTTTGTTGCTAGGTTTGCTTTTCGCACACATAGCACATCCCTTTACATATCTAGAAACTGTCTCACTCATTCTTGGCCAATAGCAGAACCTTGGCAGCTGTGCAACTGTTTTACTTACTCCAAAGTGACCTGATATCAGAGAAGTGTGTGCTTCCCTAATTATCTTTACTCTCTCAGTTTGTGGAATGTAGAGTTTCCCACAATGATATAGGAGTCAGTCCTTCATGTGATAGTCTAATTCTTCTATTCTTTTGCCTTGAATCAAAGTTGCATATACATCTTTAAATTCCATGTCCTGAGCATACTATTCTATGTAGCTATCATGCAGCACAGAATTATGCTTAAGTATGGTAGATGCATTTATAATGGGTCTAGATAACATGTCTGCAACCTTGTTATGTATGCCCTTTTTATATCTAATGACTAAATGAAACTGTTGTAGAAAACCC
>APFE031421250.1:0-19930 GCA_000404065.3 Pinus taeda | reverse complement strand
GGGGTGAGAAGTGAGGTCCAATTTCTGCTAATTTCCAAGCCTCCATCCCTATTGAGGTTATGAGGGTGTTTTATGATTTCAAGGGCCTCAGGGACCTTCTGCTTAAAATGGTGTTTTTCATTGGCAATGACCTTTGTGTCTTAAAGGCATATATGGTGGTTAGTTTTTATTGCATGCTCAACTAAAGTTGAAGAACAAGTTATCTCATTTTAGATATCTGCACCATGCTTTTTGAGCCTGATCTTGACTGACTTGCCTGTTTCCCCAATGTAGTGTTCTCCATAGGAATAGTTGATCATATACACACCTTTTTGTTGGAGCTTCTCCTGGTTGTCCTTGACCAATTTCATTCTTTGTTTGATAGTTGTCATGGGTTTGAATGAAGTTTTTATATCCTTATTTATGAGAACTTTAGCTAACTTGTCATTGACTCCTTGAATATACGTAAGGTAGGAATTAGTAGTAGGGGGGTTATTTGGTTTATCTTTTTTGTTACCGGATTTGGCCTTCTAAATGGCCTTGAAGATGTCTTTGTTATTGTATCCTAAGCTAGTAAATGTTTTTCTTAAGTAGGTAATCTCTTCCTCGGAGTGGATCTCATCTAATATACTACATGCTCTAGTGAAGAGGGTTTGAAGAACACCCATTTTTTGCACTGGGTGGTGGTGTGAGTCAGCATGTAGATAATTGTTAGTATGTGCCTTCTTTCTGAACACTTTTTGTCCTATGGAACTATCCTTGTTTCTTGTGAGTAGGATGTCAAGGAATGGGATGCAATTATTTTCCTCAACCTCCATAGTAAATTTGATGTCATCAGACATGCTATTGAGATGGTTTAAAAAGGTTTTAAGTTCATCATCCCCATGAGGCAAATTCATGCTGGTGTTGTCCACAAACCTGATCCAAAACTTAGGTTTTAATGGGTATGTGTCAAGAGCTTCCTTTTCGATTTTTTCCATGAAGAGATTGGCTAAAATAGGAGAAAGAGGAGATCCCATAGCTACTCCTTTTTTGTAAATAGTCTATCCCAGTTCGGAAAGGGGTTAAACTTATACTAAGTAGACATCTTTTCATTTACTTTAATGAGTTTGAAATACAAGTGCTTGACAATATTTTCATGTTTTGGGAGTTTGAAAAGTGCTGAAAGAGGACTCCTCCTAGAGGAAAGAGTGGTATAAAGGGTAGAAACTAGTTCTGGTCATGATGGAACTGCTCAAAACATGTATATGTCAAGAGGTAGGCTAAGAAGACCACTCATCACAGTTATTCCTTAGGGAAGGATAAAACAACCAAGTGAAAGTGTCTTATTGGCCAAGCAAATGGTGATGATGGAATTAAAAACCCTACGCTCATCTCGCAGAAACGGGCTGATAAAAATGGCAATCACTAGGGATAGGATGAAAATGGTTTCATTTTTACACAAGCTTGAAACATGTGGAAACTATACTTGAGAATACTTAAAGATGGTTTCATTTTTTCAAAAGCTTGAAACATGAGAAAAACTATGCTTGAGAGTGGTTTCATTTTTACATAAGCTTGAAACAGAGAAAAAATATGCTTGAATGCCCCCAACATAATGACTTAATTCGAGGCACATGCCCCCCAAGCTTCATTTCATTCACCTAAGTTGACTACTGGTTACTAATAGGTAGATGAAATGAAGGTTCATTTATGAGATCAAGTGAAAGAATTGACTGGGAATTTATGAGATCTAGTCAAAGAATTGAATTGGAAGGGGATCTATTCTATTTTTTAACGAGCTTGACACAAGAAAATAACTATGCTCATGAAAAATTAAAAATGAAAACTGTGGAATATCCGAATCCATTGTCTCAAAAACCATACCACAGAAATCTGCAAACCAAAACCTAAGTTTTATAAACATAAAATGTTAGAATGGGAGTTTAACATGCCCTCCTCTTCTTGTAACATTTTATCTTCTACTATATATCATATATCATTAATTATCTGAACCTTATATCGTTAATTATCTAAAATATGTCGAAAGATGCCTTTGTTTTCATATAAATTGGTTAGAATTTCCAGATAGTTTTGGAATTTCATGCATACATATGTAAATATATTGTAGAGTATGTTTTGGAGTCAACTAATCCAAAATGGTTTCGTTATCATTTACAAATGAAACAATTTAAAGGTAAATATATGAGTTAACTAGCCAAAAATTATAACCAAAGAAAATTGTAAAAATATCAAGTAAGTATCTTGATATTATAAGTTATATTACATGAACATCTTGACTTATGATAAGGAAGTAATATTTAATTAGAGTCTAGGGTGTAGATGACTTGGAAAAGCATGTTATGTAAATATTATGAGGTCCTTGGTTCAAAACCATAGCTTTCATGTGTGCATGTTTAGAGAAGTCATGGTGAACCTAATGGTTATAGTGGTAGGGAATGAAATTGACCCGATGACATGTAATTACAATATTGTCCCACTTGTCGATTTGGCTAGTCACACACACACACTCACACAAAATAAATAAATAAATTTAATTTGTATATATTTTACAAGGTTGTATTGGATCATTCTCCTAGGAGTGAAATCTAAAATGAAATTTAATATCATGTCTACATGGTTATGACGAGGTTGGGATTAGGTTCTATGTGGAGGAATGAAAACTATCTAATCAAAACCATCAATACATGATCAACCTTTAATTTGGAATTAGATATTATGTGAAGGAATGAAACTATCTAATCAAGAGAATCAAGATATGATTAACCTTTAATTTGGTAGGTGAATTTAAAATATTTCAATGATGGAATTCCACAGGAGGCAATTTAGCAAAATGTATTTTTGTAAATGTTTTTTCTAGAACAACAATAAACTTAGGAAATAGCAAGGCATATCGTATCAATCATTTTCTCCACTCTTATTAATTACTCTTTTCTATACTTTCCCTTACATATTCCATGGGTTGATGTTGAATCCCTCCTTCATAGAATCGATGCATAGTCTATATTTGTCCATCATAGAAAAGTTTAGTGACAAGTAAAGGTGTCCAAATGAATTTGATTATTAATTTTACCTATAACAATCATTGTCTCATCCTTATCACCAATGTATCCAATTGGAAAATATGATTAATTATTTGTCTAGGTACTTTATCAAGTCCCATCATAAATTGATGGAATAATATTTGATTGATTTGTATATCATAGTTGAAAGGTTAAATGAAAAATAGAAAATAGAAAAAATAACATGTATATGGTAATATTAATTAATGAAAGTGCTTATTTTTAGATTGTCCAATTGAAAAAACACCCCTTATAAGACTAACATCACACAAGATATTATTTAGGTGTCCAATATTAATTTATTAACTTTTTTAACAAACATTGAACACAACTATTAAATATTAAGTTCCAAATTATTTGATGCCATGGCTATTTACAAGAATTTTCTCCATCTCAAAATATTCCATTCCAAATTAATTGATGCGATGGATATTTGAGCTTTTACAAGAGTAAATATTGTTACATTATTATTATTATAATGGGTTTGAATCATTATGTCTACATGGTGCAGATTAAAATTTGAATATTTCTATATCTTTCTATTTTCCCGGTGCTTAGTCCAATATATATGAGTATGCCTACTAATTGTTTTTCATATACACCATTATTATACTTCACTTGTCTTAACATTGTTTTAAACCCAATGAAATATGATTATTACATAATATACAAGTTCAAATTAAAATCCCTAGATAAAACAAAGTTTTCTTTTAAAATAGAGAAGTACCAAGGTGAATAATACTAGAACATGAAAGCAATTTATTTTTCATGAAAGCTCAAGTTGTACAACCATGAAGTCAATCTAAGCATCCTTGGGAGAAATATATTCCTTGATAAATGGGGTAGTTTGATTTAAGGACAATAACCATCCAGTTAAAAAAACATGATACGAAAAAATATTCTTGAATCAAAATAAACATAAATTAGTAAAAACTACTACTACTATTCATTTCCAATGGACATTTTGAAAAATCTACATTAGATCAAGGGAGAATTTTACCTTAAATATATTTTTTCCTGTTTTAGCGCCCAAAAGGACATTAATTTCTATCCCGTGACATTCTTATCTAATCATGGAAAATAGTAGGGAATACAATGGTTCACATCTTCTATCAAATTGTCATCCCTAATTGGTTCATGGTCGTCCCTAATTGATATGATCCTTTTGCTACCATAAATTTTAAATATTTCTACAATGATTTTTCCTTGTTAAAATTCATAGGAAAACCACCTAAAATTAAAATCCTTTAAAATAGATCATACTTAGTAAAAAACCTATTCACCATCAGTCACTACCCACCCTAATTTAAGCAAGTATTTGCATAAAAAATGGATAGGAACAAGATGGAAATAAATATACCTACCAAAGTTACAACAATTATTTATGTTTTCTTCAATGCTTTAACATGTAGAAATAAAAGTGTAAATGTGAAATATTTCTAGTTGTTACCGCCCACCAAAAATTAATGCAAAGTCGTTATACCTTAATAGGCAATTAAATTTTCCACTTCATATATCAATTTGCTATATTTCTAAAAAACAAAACATCCAGTTAATTGGAAAAGACTATGTTGACCTACAACACTTGTTATGGATTGATGCTTATTATCATTTACCAACCATTTAATTTATATGGTTAGGCTAGTATATGAGTTAAACATATATACATTTAAAAGACACGTAACATGATTCTTAACCATGGATATTCACCCCCACTCTTCCATGGAGATTAAATAGGAACAATACCATGAGAAAATACCAAGGTTTATTGATATCACATGCCCAAAAACCCACAACTCGTTTCAATATATATATATATATACTTGTGGATTTAATTTTACATTAATATGCATTTCCTAAAGAAAAAATATGTGCTTGTGAATGAATTTTATTCATACATATTATTAAGGTATAAAATTTATAATAAATAATATTGATGTTTGAGTATACGTAATATCTTTACAGTGGTGCCGGTTTGATGGGGGGTCTACATTGAGGGTTTTTTTGTTGTGATGGGGGAATATTGGAGTTTTCCATGACAAGGACTTATTGGTGGGGGCCTAAAGGTAGGGTTTATCTCTTTTTGTAGGCCATTTGTTTTATGTTAGTGGTGAAAGGATATGCTCTTAGTCTAGTGTGTCTATAGGATGGAGGAAATGGTGGAATATTCATTTGATCAATGATTTCCCCTATTTGGTTAGAGGTGCCACCTCAGACACTTAAGCTGGAGGCATGGGGTACAACTGACTCTTTGGATCTAGGAGACAATGCAACATTTTAGCTTCAGGAGATGGTAATCTCTTATTCCCTTTTCACCACCTCTCTCAGGTTATCTTCTGAATTGGGTCATAGTTTACCAATGGTGCCCAAGTCCCAAAATTTGTTGGGGATTAACACCTCAATCCTGAAAATTACGAAGTGATAAGTACATTGGCTCCCCCCACCCTGCATGACTAGTTTCCTGGTATTTTCTCTGGTGGTTTTCCTAGTTTCCAGCAGTGACAGATTGGGTCAGAATTGGAAGGCATTACATTTTCTTAGGGGGAATGGCATCTTAAAGGGAATTTCAATGGAGGGTTTGATAATGGTCTGGAGAAAAGTTTAGGGAATTATTTTTTAGTTAGTCACCCCTAAGGGCTTGCAGGGGAATTTCTTGTGGGGTCAAATAATCTCATGTTTGTTCTTGAAGGGGAAAGAGAAAACCACTAGGTATTGGATATGGATATGAAAACTATGTGGAAACTCCAAGAGCTCAGGTGATTCCAGAAGGATAAAACCATTCCGTGAAAAAAATAAATAACTTGGAAGGTGTGTAAAAATCAAATGTGATGACCATAACCTAGTGCTTGGGGTTGATGTTCAACTAGGTGAAGTCATGGAGATGTCGAAGAGGGTGGTGGTGGGTTGGGACAAAGGTAGATTGTTTTCAATGGAGCTCCTATGTAATTGGATTGAAAAGGAATGGGGGGAAGTGTTGAATAAATCTCCTAAGGTAAGTACCCTTTCTCATGATTGGTTCATATTCAAATTCAATTTGGTGGATGTGGCTAGTTGTGTTCTCAGAAAAAATGGAGCAAAAACGCCTCTCCGGTGATGATGCACCGATGGAACCCATTATTTGATGTCAGTCATAAAAGTATGTGTAATGCCCCTGTGTGGGTAAGACTTCTTGTGTTCTCACCACAACTTTGGTTGATGAATTTATTTAAGGTTATTATGAATGAATTAGGGTAATTTCTATAGGATAACATGTCTTATGAAATAAGTGATAAGATGACCATGGCAAGGGTATTGGTAAACCTTAAATCGTAAGAAGGATTATATGAAGAATTAAATCTAAGCTATCAAGGTTTCACCCATAGATAGGCTTTGGACTGTGAAAGAATACCCTTTTGGTGTCATTGATGTCACAAACAAGGAAACATCATGAAGGATTTATCATTACCTTTCTCAAGAAATAAAGGGATGAGGGGTTTGCATCCGAGGATAATAGTGGAGGGAAGCAGAAAGATAAAAGTTATTATTCGAAGTAGATCCTTCCTTAGGTTCCATAGAGGGATACTACAAAGCCTCAACCGATGGATGGGGGAGTAGAAGCAATGGGTGGTGTGTCAAAAAAATTGGGGTGACTCAACACTTTCAAAAGGCATTCCCTCCACCTCTGGAATCTCCCCTCCAGGCAATAATTTTCCTCCACTTTCTGTTACAAATTTAATTAGCTCCTTTAGCTCACTAAATATGGGGTTGGGTTATCTATCACATTCATAGTGTTCATCATTTTCTACTCTTTCATCACTTAAGTTGGCCCTTGTCTCTTGACCTGTTTTCCCCACTTCCTACCCTCCCTAACTACCCCTCTCTTAAATCTATCCCTTCCTTGGTTATGGAGGCACCTCTTGAATCTATCTCACACTATAATATATAATATAAAAATATAAGGCGGGACTCCATCTCATGTGCGGGAGGCCCTGGCCTTTCTTCATCGATTAAGCCTGGAGGGAAATTAGAGGGAATAAAATATCTCATATCAAGTGAAACAATTAAGGCCAGTCTTGATGTTGCAACTAGAATATAGAGGTCTATTATGAGGGTGTTTAGAGAAGCACAAGCCCCTGGCTAGTTCCCAAACTTATTTTTCTTTAATTCCACTATCAGGGCTTAGCTAGCTCATCTAAAAAAATAACTTTTAGGAGTATTGTCAATTATGAACATTTATACATTATTTTCCTGAAGAAAATCGTGGGGATGGAGATAATGTTGTTGGGGTTTTGGAATATTCTTTGGTTCTAGGATTGATTTTTGTTTCTTATAACAAAAAAAATTAGATCATGGGGTCGGTTATTGGTTGAAACCAAAAATATATTAAGATAATAGGCACTTGGGGCACTGATATAGTTTGAGAGAAGATATATTTTATGTTGAACTGGGAAGGAATTCAAGGTGATTAATATTTATGGGCCTTCCCAGGAAAAGATTTATTTCTAGGATCTGTTTATGGCTAGATCATTCATGAAAGATGAAAATTTAGTGGTTTGAGGGGATTTGAACTTTTTTCTTGGAGCTTCTAAAATTTGGGGTCCTCACGCTCATGTGGACTCCCTATCTAGATATTTCATACATCTCTTGGGGGAGAATAAACTATGTGATGTAGACCTGATTAAGTACACACTTACTTGTATAAATAGGAGAACTAGGGAAGCAATGGATGGTAGGAAGATATATTGATTCCTTATGATGGAGTCTTCGCTGGAAAGGACCCTTCGGTTTTGATAATGGACCTGAGTTGGGTGATGAATCTGATCATCAGCCCATATTTCTTGAACTGAAAGGGGGTTATAACAAACCAAGAACCCCTTTCAAATTCAATGTTTCATGGTCAAAATGTAAACATTTTCATAATCTAGTCTTTGAAAACTGGATTAATTATAATCTTGTTGTGGATGTTCCTTTTGTTGAAAATATCAAAAGGGTGAAAAAATCTATGATCCAATGATCCACCATCAAAAGAAAAATGAAGGAAGAGCTTAAATCCATGGAGGAAGAGATGGGATGCTTGGAAGCTCATGATGGGGGTGGGGGGGGGGGGGGTTTATTTGACTAAGGAATCTAAACATAGGATCTTTCATCTAGAGGCTATCAAAAGGAGAATCCCAGAAGAAAAGGAGGAGACGTGTACGAAAAAAAGTAGAGTCATTTCACTGAAGAGTGGTGATGAAAACACAAACCTTTTTCAAATTTTTGCAAAGGTTCGCAGATTTCACAATACTATATGGTCTCTGGATGACCCGGATGGGGGAAAAGCTTTATATAAGGAGATTACTAGTATGGGAAAAGCTCATTTCAGTAGCTTGTATAAGGCCCCCCCAGAGGTTTCCATTACTGTAGTAATCCTTTTGGCTTAGTCTTTTCCTTGGTTCTCAGGAATTGAAGACAACTAAAGTTTACTGGAACCTATGATAGATGTGGTGTTTCAAAATGTTCTTCATAGTTTTCAAATGGATAAAAGTCTTGGCCCTGATGGATGGTTAGTAGAAATTTTTATGGGCCTTTATGATATTCTTGATGGAGATATTTTAAGGGTAGTTGAGGACTCTTGACAATCCAGGTGGATGTTAAATTCTTTTAACTATACCTTTATTTCCTTCATACCCAAATTATATTCCCCATATTCCTTTGATGACTTCAGGCCTCTATTACTTTGCAACTACATATACAAAGTAATATAAAAAATCATATCGAATAGGATAAAAACAATTCTATCCAAAAATGTATCAGAGGAACAATTTTCCTTTCTAGAAGGTCAGCAGACCCATGAAGACATTAGGGTTGTTTAAAAAGGGCTCCACAAATTTAAAAATAGGAATATCAAAGGATTGATGATAAACATTTACCTCTCTAAAGCATATGATAGAGTAATATGGATTTATATTAGACTACTCCTTACGCATATGGGCTTTGAATTTCCTCTCATAAATTGGGTTATGAGCTACTTGCATGGTTTCATTTGTGGTACTTGTCAATGGCTCGACCTCAAATTTCTTCCATGCACAACGAGGACTTAAACAAGGCTACCCTTTTTCCCCTCTATTGTTGTTGTTGGTGGCTAAGGGCCTTAATAGGTTGTTATCTAAAGCAAAAAGGAGGGGGAATTTATGGGGTGTTGTTGTGGCTAAGGATTTGACTAACACTCATCTATTGTTCATGGATTAATTATTATTATTTTGTGATGGATATAGGCATGATCTTTGAACCATCAAATAGGCCCTTGCACTCTTTCAGAAGGCTACATGTATGTAAGTAAATGTTCTTAAATATAATCTCCCCCCTCTAGGTCTATCCAAGGATGAATCTATAAATTCTCATAGCCTTTCTCCTTTCCACTCTAAGGTTTAAAGTATCTTGGGTTCCAAATGAAACCTAATGACTTTGAAAAGGATGTTTGGAGTTATCTAATTGAAATTATTGAAAAGAGATTGAAGGTATGGAGTTTCATGTGGTTGCTTAAATCCCATAGGTTGATTCTCACAAAATCTATCTTGGAAGTTATTCTTGTATTTTTGATGTCTTTATCCTAGATTCCAAAATGTGCCTTTAATTTAGTTCACATGATATGTTACTAGGTCTTATGGTTAGGATAAAAATATGGTTTCCTCTTTCCATGGGTGATATGGGACAAAATCGCTCTGCGAAAGATATGGAGTTGATGGGTTTTAAAAAACCTCCACTTCTTTTCTAATGCTTTGGCTATGAAAATTGGATGGATACTGATAAAAATTGATAGCCAGTGGACAAATGTAGAATGGATTTTCTCTCCAAACAAGAGAGGCCAAAGGTTTTTGTAATTTGGAAAGTTGTCTTATCCTCCTTTTTAGTGGTTGAAGAAGGACTGGCCTGGAAATTTGGGAATGTTGAAAATGTGAGGATCAATATTGATCCCTAGGTGGGATGTGGATAATTTTTTTTTATTTACTCATGATTTGGTAGGTCTATTAAACACTAATAGTAGGATACCATCGAACCATGTGCTTGATAGTTATTGTTCAAATATGTGAGCCCTGGGTTGGGCTCATGCCCATAATATTTCAAATGACTATATTGAACAATGGAAACATTAAATTGTTGCTTTGAAATTCTCCCATGCTTTTCTTAGAGATAGGGTAGAATCCTTATGTTGGGTTCGTTCCTCCTTTGGGAAATATATGCCAAAATCAGTTTATATGTTTATTATAGATGATAAGAGACAAGAGGAGTTAGCCTGGTGGTGGAAGAAATTATGGAAACATGGTTGCCCAACAAAAGCATGACTATTTATGTGGTGCAATCTATAAAATAAAGTCCCCACAGTGGAAAATTTTAAAAAACATGCATGGCATGTCCCAGTTGGTGTGTTCTATGCAAAAATTTAGAGGAATCTATGGAACAAGCCTTTTCCTTTTCTTCCCTTTCTCTTTGGGAGTGTGGAACTCAGTTAGAGGCTACCTTGGTTTCGCCACAAAATTATTAGGAGAGTCTATCCTTGATGCTTAGAAATAGTGGTGGGATTAGGAAAATACAAAAAGAATATAAGTTTACCTCCACTCATCTATTGGGGAATTTGGATCTCAAGGAAGAAAGAAATATTTCAATATAAGTCTTCAACTCATGACAAAGTGGTAGCGCAGGTTATTTCATCTTTCTCTCTTCTACCTGCTTTAGAGTCTATTCATATTCCACATAATATTATTGCTAAAGAAGTTGATTAGTCTTACCCTTGGTATTTTTTTGATGGGGCTTGTTTAGTGGTGAATGTGGGGTTTGAAGTTCTATAATTATAGGAAAACCATTTTTTCAAGCTTCAAATCGGTTTGGGAAGAGGTTTATATAATTTTGCAGAGTTACTCACCTTCAAGCTTCTTCTTTTATTTTCTATTGAGAAAGAACGTCGTAATTTATTGATATTTTTTGACTCAATGATTGTTATAAATTAGTTTAATGATATTCATAGATGTCATGTGCACACACTGTTTCCTATCCTTGAAGAGATTTTTCCATTAAAACATGATTTTGATTGGGTCTGATGTCACCATATTTACATGTAAATAAACTCCACAATAGATTCCTTATCTAAAGCAGGTTCTTTGCAAGTTTTGGGAACTTAGAAAATATTTGAGAAGTTAGGTGAAAATATGTTGGAATATTATCATAGGCCTTTCACAGATGGCCTACAATCAGAGCATTAACAAGACTAGTTATAAAGTTTATCTTGATATGTTTTGTTAGCACTCCTCACTGTCCCAAGGCCGAGAAAGGAAGCCAAGGAGGTAACCTCAAACCAACTTTGGACTTGGTAGCTAGCCCTACCAAATAAGAGAGGGCTCTCTCAGAAACAATCTCACAGTCAATGGAAGTGACTGGAGAGTATGTAGATCTTAGGCTAGGTATTTAACACAATAGTGTTTGATTTAGGGTTTGTTGGACATATGCACTAGGTCTGAGAACTAGGTCAAGTATCCCAAATGATCAATTGCAGAGATAAGATGGGACAAGGTAGATAAAATCAATGGCACGAAGTAAATTTTTCATTGTAGTGTGGTGAGGGAAAAATAAGAAGAAAAATGAGCATATAAGTATGAATTCATTTGCTTAGAAGAGAAAA
Source organism: Pinus taeda (assembly GCA_000404065.3). Taxonomy (NCBI): domain Eukaryota; kingdom Viridiplantae; phylum Streptophyta; class Pinopsida; order Pinales; family Pinaceae; genus Pinus; species Pinus taeda. The sequence goes on along the minus strand of APFE031421250.1, from coordinate 8,254 downwards.
CACTTATGTGAAAACTTAAAACAAAATAGAGCATATTGATCATGAAATCTACTTTAAAACTTAAGATATAATCACCAAAATAATGTAGATGGATGATAGAAATACTTAATCATCAAATGCATCAAAAAATTGAAGAAACATAGTTCCACAAATCACATCACAAGAATCCCATGAAAATAGTTGCAATTGCATATATTTATGCAAAAATGTCTAATACACTAGTCCAAGAGATGAGCTTCAGGAATCCAACCCCCTCTATGAGTTCAAATGACTACATATAGATGTAAAACAACATTCCCCATCTCAGGGGTTGAATCCTCCTTCCTAGGAATTGATTTCCTACTCCTACCTAATCCCTCCCACATCATGAGTAGTTAGAAACTACTTTCCTCTTTTACATGAACTTATTTGAATTTGACTTGAAAGCATTTAATTACAAAATATCCACTCTAACCATCATTATAATACTCAACTACACCAGGTAAAAATATTTTGACACTAAATATAACGACCAAATTTGACTTTGACCAAGAAAAACTCGAAATCTTGCTTTCAGATAGAAGTACAACAAAATCCTCAGAAACACAGCGTGGTCTAGTAGAAGCGTAGCATGGTCTTTGAGGAGATTTTTTGGTGGTTTTTCTTGATCTCTAAGCTAAAAGGATGGTTGGTGAAGGTAGCTGAGGATGTATAAAAGACCTCTGAAGCTTCAAGCCTACAAAAATCCACCTCCAAGGAAATAAAAATCCAATCTCTCAAGCCTACTCCAGAAGCGTAGTGTGGGGTCCAGAATAGTGGCAGAAACATGAAAAATTGTTAGATTTTTTTTTTTTTTATTTTTTCTTCAAAACTATGACCTGACATGAGAGACCAATTATATATCTATGATGTAGAGGTCAAAAGAAACCTGGATATGTGTTCTGTTACTCATTTGGATGCTCTGAGAAGAAGCATAGCATGGCCATGTTGCGCTTTTGTACATCAAAATTTCCAGAATTAACCAAAAACTCAAAATTTGCCAAAAGTTTCCCAAATTTTTCTGCTTCTTGATTTTTTAGTCATGGCTCAAACAACTAGAGATGCATCAGCTAGAAAATTCAGTTTTTCTCTCTTCTTGAGCTTGCTTAGGGTTTTCTTAAGCCTTTTTTCATGTTCCTAACCCTAATTTTGCAAATAAGGTTTCTATTGTAATAATGCCTTGCCATGTGCCTTTGCAAGTTTGTGTCTCTCTTTTCCTTCCTTAGTAGCTTCTCCATGTGTTCATTGATTCTCTCAAGCCATTTTCTTTGTCCTTAACAATCTCATATGCTATAGTGTCATCTAGGTTTTGGTGTACTTGAGGAGGAGATGACTCATTTTCATGTCCTTCCTTTCTTTCTACTGCTCTTGTCTTTGGCCTCCTTGGATGTACTTGAACTTCCTTGTACTCTAGCTTCTCCACGTCTATGATGGCCTTGACCTTATCCTTCTCCACCACCAAATACGCCTTACTCGATGAGGAATGATATCCTTTAGGTTTTGTTAGGAATAGTTGATATACTTTGAGTTGTTTGTTCTCTTGTTGCAAAAAGGATATCATGAAGTTTGCCTTGGCAAGATCATCTTTGAGCTCTTTGATCTCTGCCTATTTTTCTTTAATTATTTCTTCAGCTGATTTGTCTACATTGTGATATTCTAGGTTAGCCATGTTAACATCTAAATGTGCCTTCTCTTCATTATGCAATGGTGCATCATTTTTGCCTCATATTATCCCTCTTGAAATTTGTGGCAAAAAGGCTGGTCAAATTAGCATGGCAACCTACCTCTTATATCTTCTCACGAAACCCTAGGCAACCCACACCTTCAAATAACTTCTTAATGAATGATGAGGCATTGATCTCCTGCATATGAGTTGGCTCATATCTGGACACATGTCCTCCTTTGTTATATTTCTTCTTTTCACTAGCCATGGTGTTGGTTATGCTTGATAAAACACTAATTTGATAGGAGGGAAGAGTAGGGTAGGATTGGGAAAATAGGGGAAAAAAGGGCAGCTAGTTTAGGGAAGGGAATGAAGGGGATGGGGATTAGGGATCCAAAGGGTAGGGGTAGATTTTAAGGAGACTTTGGAAGTATAATTTCTTGAAATGAGTGAGGGAAAGAGCGGAAAAAACCAAAAACACAGTCCTAACCCAGAATTTTTAGTACGCTAGGGTTTTTTGGGAAAATGAAGTAGATGAGTGTCAAAAATGGTTGGGGGAGGTGTATGAAGTGTGTAAAAGGGTGTAAGGGTAGGAAAACTAGGGTATTTCTCTCTGAACTAAAGAAAACACCAAGAATACCAAAATCGCAGCGAAAAAGCCGTAGGAGAGGGATTTCACCATTTTTGAAGGAAAATCACTGCACGAAGATGATGAAATGCTATACTTACATGCTGAGAGTATCTGGAACCTGTAATTTGTTGATTGAACCCTTTTGTGGCTTCCTCTAAGCTCCAAACTAAAAAATGCAACGTGCTGGTCAGAAGCGCAACGTGCTAGTCAGAAACACAACATGCTTGCTGGCAAGGGCTTGATGATGAAAAAATTTGAGTTTTGAAGGCTGCAGTGTAACTCAATGGTGGAGGATAGCTCTAGGAAGATGAAATAAGTTTTTTGAATGCTTATATTGTCTCTTTATAGCTTGAAAGTCGATTTTTTCTTTTGGTGATGATATGACATCACATGTCCTTTTTGAGAAATGATGTGATGTGGTAGTGTACTGCAGCTTTACAACTTTGTTTGGCAAGGTTACATCTCCATGAGGGGTACATGTGCCTTTGAAATATTTTTGAACACTTTTCCATAATTACTATCTCCCATGATGGTTACTATGGTGATGACATGACTCCCTACATGACTTATAATGACTTGACCTAATGATGACACCAAATGCGTGTGTAAAACCATGATTTGGAACTTTGAACCTTTACAATATGCATGATTATGATTTGATGACCAAAATGATGATGAAGACACTCTTTTGATGCCCTATCACAAGGTGTGATGACACGACCATGATGGCATTTTATGACCTTGAAAATGGAGGGAGTAGTAATGATACCTAGGACATGACTCAAGACTCATTTGACAACTAAGAGGTATCAAATTTTATTTGAAAATATAACAATTTGACCTAAGAATTTATCAGTCACATGGAAAGAGTATATTTGATCACTGGAACTAATGGACACTAACATTGGCTCCAACTGGGGATGGCATCTCCTTTAGGAGGTGTCAAGAACACCGTAGACTAGGTAGCCTCATCCATTGGGTGATGGAGTCAAAATAAAACACTTGACACTCAAATAAATGACTCACTAAACTGAGAAAAATTGACTTTACTTGACTGAAAAACTGACTTGACTTATATATGGGAGAAGACCATTAGGATCTTAAGGTATTCACCTCGGGCTTCAAATCCTGATGATAACCACCCATCTGCTGAAGATATATATACAATCATGTGAAATAATCCCTCTGGTGTATCCAATCCAGCAAATGGCTACTTACTTGAATCCTGCTCACATTTCCCTTGAGTAGGCAAAAAAAAACAAAAGATAGGAAACTCAAAGTGTCCACTAAACATGTGCTCATGATTGATAAATACAAGAAAAGTCATCTTCCCAAATGGCTGCAACAAATCAATAAAAGGATCCTCAATAGTCTGAAATGTTACCCTGTCTTGAAATCCAGCATAAATGCAAGCACTTCGTTCATTTTCCAATGCAAAATCTTTGTCTAAATGAAAGAAGACAATATTTTCATCAAGTTTTTCACTTGCATAAGGAAAAAGAGAAGTGTATTCTTGAAAATTTGCATTTAAGGAAACCACCTTCTCAACAACATAAGTGTCCACATGCACGGGATCTGGGACAAACTCCTCTTCTTCAACAGACTCTTTGTTTTCTAAACCTAGAGGAATATTTCCATAGGCAAGAGACTCTAAAACAACCTCTTCTTTTTCACCACTTTCATGCAACTTATGATGGTCAATTTGAAGCATAGTATCCTCAAAATATGAAACTACATGCATATCTCCATGAAGGAATGGATTCATGAGTAATCCTTTATGTGAATCTGAATTAAGAGTTTCTAGAGCAACAAATTCATCAAATATTTGGAAAATATTACCTTCAATGCACTCTTCCACAACTGGCACAACAAGATGCAATTTTATGTCACATGCCCTTTTAATCCCATTATCTTGGGTTGTTTTCTCATGCTGCTGAAAATAAGAATTTTCAAAAGAATTTGTAATCTGCTTTTCCTCAATCACTAACCCAGTAGATGAATAAACCAATGGACTGTCTATTTCCCTTTCTTGTTTGAAAAATTTCTCATATTCTTGATCATGAAAAGACAGACAAGGCTGCTGCAAATTATCATCAAATTCAGAAGCTAAATCATAAATGTCATCATTAAAGTCTTTCTTAATTTCATTTTCATCCAAGATAGAAAATAAATTTTCCTCTTGGTGATGACAACAGTTCTCATACAAGGCTTCAAGGATATCTTCATCCATGAATTCTTTGTCATCATAAGAATTTTCCAGATTTTGAATGAAATCCTCAAAATGTTGACAACAATTCTCAACCAAACACAAAGAAGTATTAGATTCTCTGTATTTATTAAAAAGTGTTACGTGAAAATATTTTAGGGAACACAAACATGAAAATGGCAGTCCTTCATACCAATATCTCTCTTTTCCTTCCAGAGTAACCATGAACATCTTCATGAGACAGTATTCATGAAATTGACCCTTTAGCTTATGCACATGCATGTGAAATTTAAACAAGTGAAGAGCAACATCATCTCCTTTATCATCTTTGAATTTTGGTAGATAAGTCTGCCAATCTACACAAGGCATGCGATTTGGAAATCCTGGAATGTGATCTCATTTTAAAGGAGCATACCTTACAGATATAGAACTTATCTTTATTCCTGGATCCGGCTACCATTGGAGTCTTCAAATAAGGTTGAAAGTTGATTGGAGTCACCAAGTGAATAGTCCAGCCTTCATACGTGTCCGACCGATGTCCACCATTGGCAAATGATAGCTAAACTTTGATAATCTTTCCCGGGGAATATGAAAATTTTCACTCCCCAGGAGCAACGCTAAATTTTTAAAAATTCCTTAATGTCCCAGAGCTAAGAAAGGAATCCAAGGAGGTAACCTTAAACCAACTTTGGACTTGGTAGCTATCCCTACCAAATCAAAGAGGGCTCTCTCAAAAACAATCTCACAGTTAATGGAAGTGACTGGAGAGTATGTAGATCTTAGGCTATGTATTTAGCACAGTAGGGTTTTATTTAGGGTTTGTTGGACAGAAGCACTAGGTCTGAGAACTAATTCAGGTATCCCAAATGATCAGTTGAAGAGATAAGATGGGTCAAGGTAGATACAATCATTGGCATAAAGTAAATTTGTCATTGTAGTGTGGTGAGGGAAAAAGAAGAAGCAAAATGAGCATTTAAATATGAATTCATTTTCTTAGAAGAGAAAACACTTATGTGAAAACCTTAAACAAAATAGAGCATATTGATCATGAAATCTACTTTAAAACTTAAGAGATAATCACCAGAAGAATATAAATGGATGCTAAAAATACTTAATCATCAAATGCATAAAGAAAACTGAAGAAACACAGTGCCACAAATCACATCACAAGAATCCCATGAAAATAGTGTTAGGATATTCCGACACATAGGAAAAAGTTAAGTATAACTTGGTCTAGTGTAGAGTTAGGTAAAGTGTGTTTCTTTACTATGTACATTTGTAACTTACATTCTGACGGTTATGATATGTTCTAGACATGAAGTGATCTGACGGTTCATTCTCTCCTCAGTATTACCGACACTTGATCCATGGCTTAGCACTCGATTGGTCCATGATATCTATTTAAAGAGTTTTTTCAAGTGGGCAAAAGAGTTTTTTCAAGTAAGCATGCATCCCAAAGCTTTAGTGACCTTAAAAAAAAAACCCTTCCTCTTTTCCAAAAATGACTAACCTTTTAAACTAGCTCACTTGGTCCAAAGTTGCTTTATGAGAATTGAGGTCTTCGGTTCAACTCCTTTTTTTGTTGAGTTACTTTTTCAAAAAGCACATGTAACTTATGTTTTAAAGTTACTTTATGTAAAAGTGTTCTCACCCATTATAAAAAGTGAGTCACTTATAATTATAAAGTCTCTTTATCCTTTATTTAAGTTACAATTTAGTGAGTAGCTCATAAAGTACCATTGTAAAAGTTGCTTTCACTTATTTATTAAAGTGGGTCACATAAAATATTTTCTTAAAGTGAGCTAATTAGATTAAGTTTGGAAAGAGGGTTTTTTTTTAAATATAACATTATCATTCACTTCCACACATTCACACACTTCGTCGGCATCTTCAACAACTTTTCTTCAAAAAGCCATAACTTCTTCAGCCGGAAGCCGTTTTAAGAGCCATTTTTTTGAATCAGCCTAATTTTTTGAGATCTTTCCATTGGAACACTCAATTTCAACATCTACAACTTTAGTTTCTATTAAAATGGAAATTTCATGCCAAGTTATTCTTGACAGCACCAACTACTTTCAATGGTGGTCCTACATTGTGGATTTACTTAAAAGTAAAGGTCTTTACAGAATAGCCTCAACCCAAGAAACCAAACCTAAAGATGAAGATAAGGCATCCAAATGGGAAATAGGCAAGATCAAGCTCGTGGGTTGATAGGGATGTCTATTTCTCCAAACCTTAGATTCCATATCCAAGAACTTGATACCCCTAATGAAGCAATGAAACAAATCACTAAAGTTTTTGGAATTAAAAGTGAAATTAGAGCCCATCAACTCAAAAATGAGTTGCTTACGTTGGACCCTAATAATTTTTCTTCCATTGAAGATTTTTTTTCCAAGTTCAAGACCCTTAGACTTCTCTTGGAAGGTGTTAAGGTTAAGAAAGAAGATGGTAGCCTTATCTATTCCATTCTTACGAAGTTGGGACCAGCCTACTTTGTGTTTGTTTCCACCTTCCATTCTACTAGAGAAGCATTTATTTCTCAAGGACAGGACTACAAGCTCCCCTCTTTTGATTCCTTTTGTGATTCTTTAATAGGATAACAAGAAAAACTCTTACATCTTGGTCTTCTTAATCTTGGAAACTCTTCTAAGAAAGCCTTAGCTGCCTAGCAGCAACCAAATTCAAAGAACTCTAAGAAGCAGTATCCTAAAAAGAATGGTCATAAACCAAACAAGGGTACTAAGCAATTTGAGCCTCAAAATGAAAAATCATTTCAACAAAATGATAAGACAAATAAAAACAAAGGAAATAAGACTGATAGACATTGCCACTTTTGTAATCGAGATGGCCACTTAGAATCCAAATGCTTTAAGAAGATGGAAGCCTTGGAAGAAGCAATGAAGAATCATAACATCCATTTGGAGCACTCTTTAACTTCAACTTCATCATCAGGAATAACACTTTTTGAATTTCGTTGTCAAGCTTCTCGGTCTGGTTATGCACTAAATGTGTCTTGTTCTTCTCATTCTCATGAGTGGTTCATTGATTCTGGAGCTTCTTATCTTATGGCCAAAAACAAAGCCATGTTTTCTTCTTTAAATGATTGTAACACCAACAATATATATGTTGGTGATGATAGATTTCTTAGTGTTGTAGGGACTGGAACTGTTTATCTAAACAATGATAAATTTAATGATGTATTATGTGTTCCAACCTTATCCTGCAACCTTGTATCTGTATATCAGATAACTCATTTAGGTGAAGGAAAAACCGTTGAATTTTCACCTCATGATGTTGTAATTAAGGACCTAAGAGATCCTAAACATATTTTAGCTACTCACATTGCTGATGATTCTACAAGGTTGTATAAGTTTAACAACTTTGGGTCATCAAATATTCCCTCAGTATTTGTTGCTCATAATGATGAAGTGAGCAAACTTTGGCATGAGTGATTTGGTCATTTAAACTATTGCTCCCTTCAAAATCTATGTAAAGAAAATATGGTGATAGGTATTCCTATGGTATCTTGCAGAGATGGTGTTTGTTTCGGATGTGTACTCGGAAAACATCACCGAGATAGTTTTGAAAAAACGTGCCTCTTGGCACACCTCAACCCCTTTACAGCTTGTGCATAGTGATTTATGTGGTCCACTTCCAGTTGTTTCATTCTCTGGCTACACGTATTTCTTAACTTTCATTGATGATTTCTCTAGACGCATTTGGGTATACTTCTTAA
>APFE031421249.1:0-67621 GCA_000404065.3 Pinus taeda | reverse complement strand
CCTCTCAGTATTATTTCCAACAATTGGTATCAGAGCAGATCCTTCAGAAGAAGCTTGATTGCTTGAAGGAAGATCTATCATCATGAGAAACTTTGAAAAAGAGGCATCCATTAGGCCACCAATCTTTGATGGGAGCAACTTCGTCTATTGGAAGGTAAGAACCACAATCTATCTTCAATCTCTTGGTAAAGAAGTTTGGGATATCAGAAAAGGAGGATACAATGAGTCAGGGCATACGTTAGAAGGAGAGGAAGAATCAAACTTTATCAAGAACCTTCAACAGGCTTTCGGAAGATTCAAAGGTAAACTACCTTTCAAATTCATTGCTTGTGGAAGAGTCGGTCACTATGCAACCAAATGTCCTCATAAAGATAAGCTTGATAAAGGTAAGGAACCAGTTAAATGGAATAGAAAACATAACGTAAGTAAGAAGAGTTATTATACGCATGAAGACAATGATGGACTTTCAAATAGTGATGAAGATGAACATGGTAATGATTATAGACTTTTGATGGCTTTTGAACATGATGATTTCTTGGATGCTATAGATGAAGATGATCTCTATGAAGAAATTTCTAAACTTAAAATCTGTTTAGAAGAAAAGAGTATGATCATAGATACTCTGACATTCCAACTTGTTGAAAGGGAAAAACAAATGAAAAGTTAGAATGTGAAATTGTGGGACTTAGAAAAGATATTGAGAAAACAAAAGCTCTTAATCTTATATTTGCTAAAGGATCTGAAACTTTAGATGAGATTATCAAAGTGCATCGTTCTCCTCTAATCAAGACAGGTCTTGGATATATTGAAGAAGCATCTTAAGCACATAAGCCATCCACCTCCAAAAGCTATCTTGATGCAGCAAGGAGAAGTGAACAGGTTGACAATCGTCAGCAAAGGCATAAAGTAGATCACCAGGTAAATGGGGGTCAATCTACTTTAAGGATGAACAGAAGCTACAACTAATCGCAAGTAAATAATTCTCAATTTGCCTCAAAGATGAAATAGAAACTACAATCATCTGGTCGGTAGATTTGATAATTGCAGGAATTTCTTTAATGGCCAATGTTTCTCATGTCATAATTTTGGACACGATGCTACTCAATGTGTTGCCTACAAGACCATCATGACTAGAGAAACACAAAATCAAAGGATTGTGACTGGGATCATGAAGAGGATCTACAATAACTTTTCTTCTCTTGAAAATGAAATAGAATGCTTAATTTGTAACAACTTCGGCCATGAATATTTTGAATGCAGGAGTCAGTTTCAACAAACATCTTAGAAGGAGAAAGCTTCATTGGGTCCCAAAACATGGAGAATGAAAGAACCACAACCAGAAAGATGTGGTATAACCTTATATGTGGAAGGACAAGAAAATCAGTGGTACATCGACAGTGGATGCTCAAAACATATGACAGGTGATAAAGAAAAACTTCAGTCCTATAGTGCCTTAGAAAAGGAAAGAAAGGTCTCATTTGGAAATGACACCCCTGCACTCATAAAAGGTAAAGGCTCTGTCCTTTTAAAAGAAAAGGTCAAAGTTGGAATTGTTATGTATGTTGATGGCTTGAAGCATAATTTATTGAGTGTTAGTCAAATGTGCGATCAAGGAAATGAGGTAGTATTTCAATCAAATGGATGTATTGTTCGTGAGCTTGATACAGGAGAAATAGTGATCAAAGGCATAAGAACTCCAAAAAATTTATACACACTCAAGGGAGGACAACAACAATGCTATCTAAGAAAAAATGATGAACAATGGCTTTGGCATCTAAGCTTCCCTCAGATAAGGAAAGCATGCAAATATCAGGCTATGCGTGATCTTCCTGACATCAGAATTCCAGACAATACAATATGAAAATCATGTCAGTTTGGTAAGCAAACCAGAACACATTTCCTTGAGAAGGAAGTTTCAGCTAGTAAGCCACTTGAACTTGTCCATACTGATTTATGTGGTCCATCAAGGAAAAAGTCACCTCATGGAGAAGAATACTTTATATTGTTCATTGACGACTTTTCAAGGATGTGTTGGATAGGAATTCTGAAGCATAAAGACGAAGCTTTTGAAAAATTCAAAGCTTTCAAAGCCTTGGTTGAAAATGAATCAGATTGCAAAATCAAATGCCTTAGGTCTCATCGAGGAGGGGAATTTACCTCGGATGAATTTTTCGACTTTTGTGAAGAACATGGAATAAGAAGGGAATTCTCTACTGCAAGGACTCCTCAGCAAAATGGAGTGGTGGAAAGGATGAACAGAACAGTTGAACAAATAGCTCGTGCTATGCTTGATGAGTCTGGAACTCCTGCAACTTTCTAGGGTGATGCTGCATTTTCTGCCGTCACTATTCTCAACAAAAAAAACGTCCAGGTAAACAATACTCAAACTCCTCATGAACTTTGGTATGGTAACACTGCTACTGTTAAATACTTCAAAGTTTTTGGAAGTAAATTTTACATCAAAAGAACTGATGAAAAACTTGGCAAGTTTGAACCTAGAGCAGATGAAGGAATTCTCCTTGGTTGCTCTTCCCGAAGTAAAGGATACAAGTGTTATAATAAAATACTAGGGAAAATTGTTGAAAGTATTGATGTTGTGGTTGATGAAGTAGGCGACAATCCAAAGCAGATAAAAACCGAAGATTCTGAAGATGAAGAGGACTGTCCTTTAACATCAGATTACACAAATGTCGAAGAAGAAACTTATGGGGAACCAGAAAAATTGATAAGAGTAGAAGAAAAGACTCCATCCAAGTATGTCCAGAAGAACCATCCAGAGACTCAAATTTTTGGGCAGAAAGAGGCAGGTGTACAAACAAGAATAACTATTACAGAAGCTTCAAGCTATCTAGCATTTCTCTCCTCTGTTGAACCATGAAATATAAGTGAAGCATGCAAAGATGAATGCTGGGTCAAGGCCATGAATGAAGAACTTGATTCCAGATTGAAAAGAATACACTTTGGGAAATTGGTTCCTAGGACCTAATGATTAAGAATGTCATAGGGACCAAATGGATATCAAAAACAAGATGAATTGAAAATGGAGAAATGTTATTAGAAAACAAGGCCAGACTTGGTTTGTAAAAGTGATGCTCAACAAGAAGGTATTAGACATTGAGAAACTTTTGCACAGTTGGCCTAGACTTGAAGCCATGAGAATGTTCCTTGCTTTTCTAGCTTTTAAGGAAGTTCAAAGTATAATCAATATGGTTGTGGAATCTTCCTTTCTAAATGGAGAACTTAGGAAGAAGAAAGTGTATATTGAGCAACTAGGAATGGATTTCATCCTTGGAAATGACCAAAAAACTTGTATGCAGGACTTAGAAAGGCACTCTATGAGTATTTACAATAGGCTCTAAGGGCTTGGATATGGGAGCTCGGTGGAACAAATACCTCCATTCAACAAAGGTTTTTCAAAAGGATCAGTAGATAGCCAATCTATATATTTAAAAATTGAATAATGATGAAATTGCTAATACTTGTTGTGTATGTTGATGATATCATCTTTGGTAGCAATGAAGAAGCCATGAGTCAAAACTTTGCTTTGGTGATGCAGTAAGAATTTTAAATCTCCCTACTTGGTGAGCTCACATATTTCCTTGGTTTACAAGTACAACAAAACAAAGATGATATATTTCTATCACAACCTAAGTAACTCAAGTAGATCTTGAAGAAATATGCCATGGAAGATTCGAAACTAATTTGTACCCGTATGGTAATAGGTTGTAGCCTCAGCGCAAATGATGAATCAACAACCGTACATCAACCAACCTATAGATCCATGATTGGTAGTATGCTCGATCTAACAAGTACTCATCCAGACATCATGCATGCAGTGGGAATAGTTGGAAGATTTCAGGCAAATCCAAAAGAAGCACACCTTTAGGCAGTTAAAAGGATTTTCAAATATCTTCAAGGAACACAAAACTATGGCTTATGGTATCCTAGAGATACAAATATCACACTTCATGCATATACAGATGCAGATTGGGTAGGAAGTGTGGATGACAGAAAAAGCACTAGTAGTGGTGCATTCTTTATGGGGTCCAGATTAGTATCTTGGTTCAACAAGAAATAAAGTTCAATTGCATTATCTATAGCTGACGCAGAATATGTGGCTGCTACATCTTGCTGCACACAACTCCTTTGGATGATGCAAACATTGCAAGACATTCAAATCACTTGTACTCCACCTATCTCCATTTTATGTGATAATACAAGTGAAATCAATATTTCAAAGAATCCAGTCATGCATTCCAAGACCAAGCACATACCTGTCGAATATCATTTTCTCCGGGAACAAGTATTTGAACAAAAGGTTAAATTGGAGTATGTTCCCTCCAAGGAACAGGTTGCTGACATATTCACCAAACCACTACCTAGGGAGACATCTGAATACCTCAGGCAGAAGCTGGGAGTAGTTGATGCATCATCTTGTTGTTGACACTTATCTGTTTAAGAGAAAAGTGGTTGTACGCGAGTCTCATTAACAGCATCCGCGTATATACGCATATTTCTATGGATACAGTCGCGTATATGTTGGGTTGAAGAAAAATAGTGGGCCAGACTCAGGAAGAAAATAGTCTGAGATGGGTCTAACAGAGACCATCTGGCACAGGTTCAGGTGGAGCATATACTTCTGATAATGCATTGTTGGCATTATCTTAGAAGATCTTGGTACAACTTCACAGTTGCTTTTGATTCAAGTGGAAAAGGTGCAGAGGGAGATTATGGTTGATGGTCCGGATGGTGATTGACAGATGTTGTTGATGACTATCATGGTCTTGTATTAGATATTTGGGCTCTATTTCATGTATTTCTTTTATTATCAAGGTCATGTAATGACCTATTTTGGTTCCCCACAATGCCTGAGATGGATGATGAAATATTCTTGTTGTATCATATTCCCACAGGGTTGGGTAGATGAGTCAATTTTGGTTGGAAGATGGATGTATGTATGAGTCTTTGGTGATAGCAAGGTCATTTATGATGTATAGAGTCAAGTTCTTTCTTGTAGAACATCTTTTTGCAGACCTTGCCTATAGTCAGGGGGAGCATGGACAACATAGCAAAGTAGAGATTTCAGCATGTACCCAAGGGGAGCATAACCCTTTTCCCTTGATGACAAAGGGGGAGAATGACTTTGAGTGACTTGGGGTTGCCATCAAGTCCAAAGGGGGAGATTGTTGGCATTATGACACATGCTTGGCACTATGGCACAAGTATTGTCCTTGATGGCAACTCACTCGGAAAATCATTCAGATGACAGTTCAGGCTCACAGGCTCTCAGAATAAAGGAAAATAAGGTATACGCAGGTTCTGGTTGACCAAGCCACTTATACACGCGGGATCGCCGATTAAAAGGCGCGTATGTGTATGCACGCACTTTCATGGACGGAAAAGTGCGTACATGTGGGAAAACTTGTTTTTGGCCCATGGTATTTGGACCTATGGTTTTGGACCATGGTATCTCGTCCAAAGTGTTGAACCTGTTAGCGCTTGGAATTCACCTAGGCTAAGATAGACAAACTCTCAAGGCTACATCAAACCATTTCACCTCGTAGCTAGCCCTACGAGGTGAGAAGGCTCTCTCGGGTCAGATTCGGTAGATCTATTAATATGATAAGTTGACCAATTAGGAATAAAGATTTTAGGCTAGTAAATTGATATAGGAAGGTTTGCTTTGGGGTTTTGAATTAAATGACGGGGCTTTTCTGGGCTGCATGGGCAAAATCACATCTTGAAACAGAGAAATATAATGACTACACAGATTATTAACTGAGGCAAGGTAGGCAAGCAATTTAACACCAAATCTAGATTTTAATGGGATGGAAAGACTGGTGAGGAGCTAAGGAGGGCAGACAATAACTCTGAATCCTCCTTAAACAGAAGAAAACATCGAATGTGAGCAAATTTATAGGAGGAGCATATAATACTATGAATTCCTACCTAATCACTTCATTTGCTCAATTAGATATGATCATGAGGTGAATGAAACATGACAGTCTAACAGTTTACATATGAGACAAAGGAAGGAAAACCTATGCTAAATCAACATACCACATGAATCTCAGCAAACAGAGCTGTGAAATTCCATTAAATTCTCTGCCACAAACTGTACAAGAAAGCTCTGCTATGCCCCAGCAGCTCCCAACACTCAGCACTCAGAAAAAATCTTCTCTCACTCTAACCCTACGCTGACTCTACAAAAAAATTTTAATACCATAAAAACTAATAAAATGTTGCCCAAAAACAGGGGCGCTGTTACAACTCAATCCATGAAAATAGAAAAGGATCCTCCATCTGTTCCCAAAGATAGCACAGTCTTCCATTATTCTAGCGTGAAGATTTCGAATGGCCCATGAAAACTGGCTGATGATAGAAATAGGTAATCGCACCTTTGAATGCCACTTTGCAACGATTGCCACGTTACTGATATATTTAATTCATATGCAGAAGGTTCTATAAAACAACGACTTATGTATAAACAACTCAATGCGGTTTAAAATCCTCTGATGGCCACTTAAAGATATTAACTTGGGCGTAGATCCACCTGGAGATTTAACTGAAGCTATTCATAGAAGATCGAATCTTATGTTTCTGTTATGTAGGCTTCCATTGATGACACAATCCTCCCATGTTGACAACTGGCCAGCCACGCGGTCTTTACATCGCATACCACCCTGGAAGATGGCTTCTGCCAAAATGGAATGATGACCACCGAAAAGATGTTTGCCACTTTATGGAAATCGCCATATCAATGTCTATCTGAAATCCTCTAATTGACTAATAAACCGGAGCTGATCCTGTTGAATCGGAACTGAGGATAAAATAGGCGAATTGACCCTGTTTTTCTGCTATGAAAGATGTCTTCGTGGTGTTTGGTCCTTTTATCACCAAAACGCTATGATACAGTTGAACTCGGGGGCAAAAAATTCATGTTTTCATTAAAAAGACTGCTCTTATTCCATAACGTTCCTGTTTCCATTGACCCCAATCGAGAATCTCCAATTTTATATGAGATAATTTGTGCTCCTGGTGCAATTCCATTCAGCAAATGCTCCTCTGGATGGTAAGCAGCAGTAATGCCAGCTACATGTGTACCATGAGGAGAACAATCTGTGACAATACTAAGGATGCTACCATCATTATAGATATTTACTGAAACAGTACAAGCATCCAATTTGCTAAACACACCATACTTCCGCTCGATCCTGTAATTTGTTAAAGGAGTGAAATTTGCAAGTTTTCCATGTTTCGGATCTTCCTCAAGGTCTTGTGTGTCAAGTGCTGCTCTCCATACACTGCCGTCATACCATACAACAGCATCTATTACTGGGCCCTTGTCTTCATAGCAATCCACTTGTTTCTGAAGATAATCAACTCTGTTTTGAAGATCTTCACACTCCTTTTTTAATGTGCTACTGCCAGGTTTAGGGTGTTTCTGATCAAATGCTGTGAGCTTACTTAAAGCCTCAGTGTGGCTTCAGCATGTTTCTCTTCCCATTTTTTCTTTCGTTCTTTCCTTAAGCGAGCAGTCAATGTCCCTGTAAAAAGATCATATACCAACTTATAGCCTACTCGCCACTCTCCAGAGGGATTCTTCCATGACTTATTTACCATCAATTGTTTCATTATTGAGCTGCATATGGGAAAAAACCTGAGCTTCACAACTGTTTTCTATGATGTAGCATAAAGTGTTTTCTCTTTTAGAATTAAATCGATCAGTTCCATGACAGTCATTCTCATACTGGTTTTGCTCTTAGGCAAATGAGATTGTAGATTGCTCTTGACCAGGTTTTCTATTTCTATATTGATCTTCTCCACTGCTGTCAAAATAGGCATGAGAATGTCCGAACGGACTTTCAGAAATGACTCTTGGAGTATAACTTGGCTGGGTTGATATGCTTAAACATGGACATATTACAATTCTTCTACCATAAGAACCTCGAAGAGATACTCGACAAACAGGACGGGTTGAGTGTTGCCTTTAACCATACATCAATACAGTTAATGTGAAATGCATGGCCACAGGTAGGCAAGACCCGCAATATGTCCTTCTCTTCATATTCTCCAAGGCATACTGTACATCTTATTTATCTTGAAATCATGACTATCATCAAGCTCATAAAATATGCAGTCGTAGGCTTCTTTTGAGATCTTTGGTAGGGTCCGATATTCATTCAACTCTTCAAAGAGTCGAGCACATTGATCTTTGTCTAGAAAGCCACAACCATGTACATCCAGTAGATCGAAAGCTAATTGCAGTGTATCTTCTAGCTATTTGAAGTCACGATATACAGGTTCAGTATGCCCCTGTGACAGTGCCAATCTACGAACCTCTGTCATATACCTGGTTGCTGCACTTATGATCTTGTCTTTTATTCCTTGATTAATAGAAGCAGTTTGCTCAGACGTTAACACCCCTCCGAGAATTAGAGAAGCACCAGTGGCACTTGTGCCCATTCTCTGTGCAAGGGCTGAAAGTGTCCACTCACGAAGAACTGTTAATACTGATCGAAGAAGTCGCAACCGAAGTGCTGGTGATGGCAAGATCGCTCCACTGGATAATAAGTGTTCATATGCACGATGTACAACCTCTGCTTTCCAAGTGTTTTTCTAGCTCTATTTCAATTTCTCTCATAGTTCTATTAGCCGCATCATAGCCCTTATCCACACCTTCACAAGGCAGAATACGGCCAGTCTTCTTTCTTTTCTTTTTTGCTTCTGACCAATCAAAAACATTTTCAAAATGCTTAATAGTTGACCTCGCATTAGGGAGACCTTTCCCTGGGGTTAAAATATGCCATAACAAACTGGATTTTATTTCATCCATACTGTCATTGAAAGACAGATAAGCCTGGATCCCGGCATCCATGAAGAGCAGCAATTAATTCCTGGAGTTGCTTTTTGTTGCATTGAAGACTGAGCAATTCTTGAATGAATATGCTTCAGAATTTCCTTTTCAGAGAGCTGAGGATACCTCAAAATCACACATTATTAGATCTGAAAAGTAACTTCAAACAGAGTCTTATACATTTGTACGTGCCAAAGAAAATTTCAAACTTCGAAGGCTGGTGCTTCAATTTAAACTGGATTCCGAGCCATCAAAACCCTTAATCATTGTTTAATGCAATTTGAAGGAATGAATAGATCTTCACATCAACCGCACTGTAAACATGCCTTGTAGCAATTACCAAACCGAACATCAGAGTATCCCTATTCTATTCGAATTAGCTTGAGATGGATGAATGCTTCGAAACTGTTGTAACGGTTCTGCTACAGACTTTCCTTGAAGGGGAGGCAGAATCCCTTATCATAGCTTTCTCCAGCGAATAAGAGAAGACTTCAGATCTCTTAGACATATGCATGAACTGATCGAGTAATTTTGGATCTTGTTAGGCTACTAGGGAATACGTGCTCACAGATCTTTAAGATGATGCCGGCTTCTTTATCAATTTGAAGCCATTAAAATCGTATTTATGCCCAATACAATGCCTCAGAAGCTCGGTTACTTCAGCACACAATCTGGATCATGAAAGCATTCCTTGGTTCAGGCAAACTTTTGAAGTGATGCTAGATTTCGTGACCTAGTCCAGATCAAACCCTAATAGGGCTGTAGATGTCACAGGAAAACAAGAACTCAAAATGCATAGCACCAAGTCTTTTAGATCTGACTTTAAACAAGCCAAAGTAGTCTTTTCAACAGTCCTTTTCTATTTGTGTTTTTTGCAGGGATAGGATCTGATGGCACTGCCAGTTGAAGAGCGGAAGATAAATTACATAATCTGAAACAACACATTAATGATTTCTTCTTCAAAACCCTGTTTTGAAGAAGAATCAATCTCTGAGATGAGACGGAGTCTAACAGGAACCATGGGGATTGTGTCATGGTGTCTGTTGTTAGCCTGATGTTTTTAGTATTTTGCGATTGTTTCCCTTGATTTGTGATTTTGCAGGTGTTTAGTGCATAGCTATGCCACTTTGTTGTGGTGTCATGTTGTTATTGGCTTTCATGGTTTCGTTTCTTGTTTGCTTCTTGGCATTTCCTTTTATGTTTTGAGTCTTGGGAGTTGGTTGGGAAAAGAGGAAGTTACTGGAGCTCTCGGAGAGTTGTGTGGTACTAAAAAAATGATGTAAGACATGGATGAAGATTTGTACATGGGTAAGCGCAGTGGAAGGCAAGACTATGACAATCAGTTGGACTGGTCGGGTGCATTGTGGTAAATGGACGGTGGTAGCACACACATGAGAAAGGTAACCAAAAAAGTTAAAGTAAAGGGATCTAAGGTATCAGATGCCTTGGCCAAGTTGGGAATAGTGGTTCTCAGTGTAGTGCATGATATGCAAGAATAAGGAAGTTCTCTTAACCTAGACCTTATGTTCTCTGGTAATTATGTTATGATCATGATTATGATGATGTTTGTATATAAATACATGTATGTATGTATGTCGTTGTATGACAGGATGATGATTGTTTTATGCTAATGATTATATATGTATCTATGTATCTATGTATCTATGTCACTTTCTGATAGGGTTGTCAGGGATTATTCATGTGGAGGAATGATTTCTTATGCAGGTGAATGACATTATGAGGTTCTTGGTTTATGAGGAATGGAGTGGGAAGAGTAGTTAGGTCGGTATCATGTGGAGATGAATTGGTATTGAATGCTTATATTATGCCTATGTTTATGTTATGATAGGTAACATTGAGGGATGCATCAATGAAATGAAAGCAGTGTGGTCTGTGACATGTTGGGACAAGCATGGATAAGACACTGGAAGCAAGGTTTCTTGGTAAAGACAGTGTGGTTTTGGATGTGTGGTAATGCTATTGTGCATATGTTGTATATGTTGTACATGTTTCATTTGTTATGTGAGTGCATGCAGTGTGGTGTATATTTAGTGTGTGTACCTATTGTTTATGCATTGTTATGTACAAGGTGTTAGTACAGATAGTGTTATATGAATGTTGCATATTCATTGCTTGGTATAGATGGTTCTATGTACATGTTGCATATATGGTGTTGTGTATATATTGTACTATGTGCATGATGGATATGTGGCGTTGTGTGCATATGGTTCTATTTGTGTGTGGGATATACAATGCTATGTACAGATGATGATATCTACATGTTGGATATGCAGGGCTATGTACATATGGTGTAGCTTTCATGATTGTATAAGTGCTGCTATGTGCATGTGGTGTTGTGTACATGTCGTACAAGTGGCGTTCTGTGCAGGTGGTGTTGTGTACATGGCATGCATGTTGCACTGTGTACATGTGCTGTCGCGTACATGTCATGTGTGTGATACTGTGTACATGTGGTATTGTGTACATGTTGTTCAATGGTGCAGTGTACATACAGGATTATGTACACATTGTGCATGTGGTGTTGTGCACATGTGATGTTGTGCACACGTTGTGCAGGTGGTTCTTAGTACATGTGGTACTGATGTACATGTGGGATTGAGTGCATGTCATACACGCTGCGTTGTGGGCATGTGGTACTATGTTTGTGCATTGTGTAGTCATGGTATTATCACATATGCATTGATTGTGTTGCACTCTAGAATTGTATTTATGTTATGTTGTACATTAGGTGTTGGTGCGTGTATTGTGTTGTACATTGGGTACAGGTGTATGAGTTGTGTTGGATACCGGATGTACGTGTATGCATTTTTTGGTGTCGCACATTGTATGTGGATGAATTTCTTCTGATGTACATTGTGCATGTATACGTACGTACACTGGGTGTAGGTGTATGTGTTGTATGTCAGGTATAGGTGCATAAGTTGCGTGGTGTTTTATGACATGTGTGGTTGTATGTGTGTGATGTTCACTATGTGTATGTGCACCTGGTTGAGGATAAGGCATTGGGTGTTTTCTAGGTTGGCACTAGATCCAATGTGTGTACAAAATAACAAAGGCATAAATAAGGATCGATGAAGGATAAGTATCGCTATTGTATTTCCATTTTACTATGCATATGATTTATGATTTTGGTCTATGATGACTACATGTGATCTATTATTCTGGTTTATGATGGTTACATGTGATTTACTATTTTGATCTATGATGATTGTGTTTTGAGCTAACTTGGTGTGATGGTTTTATACATGATTCTAGTTTGAATTTTCATGATAGGAAGTAAATAGGATTGCAAGTCTACCTTATTGAGGAGCTACCAATGAGGTATGATTTGAATTTATTAAATCTATTTTGAATCTAATGGAAGTTATGTGCTTGGTACAGGAAGCACGAAAATGCCTGGTTGGGTGGCTAAAATCAACTACAAGAATTAGCAGCAGGAGTGAAAAGAATTGGAATATGTAGCAGTACACTGGTAAAGAAATTTAGAAACAGGGCCATTATGGGATATTAGTACCCAATTGTGTCCATTGATTTCCATGAGCATGCTATGATTGGTATGATGCTTTTGAGATAGGTGTATGCCTTGGTTTTTGTATCTTTCGATGCAAGGAAGCCTTGCCAAGGGATGGATTTCCCAGGGTGGGGGTGCCAACAAAACTTGGAAGGTGAGTAACTGCATGAAATGGTTGACTAGATTTCTTGAGGTACTGTGTAGCTGAGAAGAGAAGGCTGGGGATGAATTTGCTTGTGTCATTAATATTTCCATATGGAATCAGATTCACATTGGGAGTGTGCCTTGGAACAATGAGTTGGTAACTATTCACTGAGAGGACAAGTGGCGCAAGATTGTAACGTTGGACATTGAACATGGATTTGAATTTGTAGTGGATTATGGACTTCCTGGGAAGGAAGTGAAACCTGGTATTAATTTGAGGATGGAGGTGTGAGCCTATGGGTTCCCTTCTTGTAGTAGCAAGCATCATATCCTTTTATTTGCTGGTTGAGAAAATTTGCATATGTCTATATGTGTGTATTATTGTAAGTACCACAATGAGTTGTGTTATAAAGCTCCACTATGTAGTATGTTTTCATGATGTTTTTCTCTTCAGTGGTTCTTTCATTGTAAATACTTCATCAAACTCTGTTATAAATATCCATGAGAAGTATGTCTTCTCTCAGAAGGTTTTTGAGGTATATGTGTGTTTGAACACCGAGGATGGTGTTCCCCCAAGGAGAAGGGTTCTATAATAGCCTTGGTGAAAATTCCATGTAAAAATATATAAAAGGGAGGTGAAAGGTCATAGGTTGCATGTGAGGAGGAAAATGAAGGAAAATAATGGAAAATGAAGAAAATAGAGGCCTCATTTATAAAAAGGTTTCTCAGGATAAGTTGGTAACATTTTGTCAGTTCAGGTTTGGAGCACTTTCATTATTCTCTCTCTCTCTCTCATACTCTTGGATACTTATAGTTTTTCTTGGAACACTTTGGCATTGAAGAAACAAAGGAAAAGAAGATAAGTGGAAGCAAATATCAAGCACAGAAAGGCAGGATCAAGCAACTAAAACAGGATTCATTACAGGCATCGACTTGCATGTGTATTTTCCTTACTATATTTGGCGTGCATGACATTTCATGTGCTTCTTTTCTATCATGGCATGGGTATCGCCATGTGTAATAGTGTTTTTCAGCCTAGCCTTTCCATTTCCGGATAGTCATGGTGTGATGGCGTTCTCATGTTTGGTTGAGTTGGATTGTAGGATGGATTCAAAGCTGAGTGGGGTGGATCTCTTAATGATAGAGTGAATGTCCTAGTGGTCCCTGAACCGAACTGCGGATCACAGTAAAGCCACTGGCCTCGTGACCACTGAGCTAGACCGTGGGTTGCAGTAAAGCCAATATTGTGTTTCCTCAGTGGGCCTAAGAATCTTGGGTTTGAGATATGCAATAAAGCTTGGAGAGTGGGTCTTGGTTTAGGGCCTAGTGATATAGGTTTGGATTGCAGTAAAGCCTAAGAGACTATGAGACAAGAAAATTCCTCATGGCATAGGTGGAGAAATGTGATGGCATCCATGCTTGTTTGGCCTAGTGATTGGGTGGAGATCACAGTAAAGCCTATTATGATGTCTTCATTATGTTGGTCTAATGATCTAGGATGGATTACAGTAAAGCCTAGCTTCTATTGATGAGGATGAGGTGGTTTAGCCTCGGTATGCCTTGGTTGAGTTCTTTTGGTTTGAGTCCCACATTCATGCTTGGAATATGGCACGGGGGTGAATGGATGAAGAGAGATTTTGATCAAAAATTCTATGGTCAGGTGGAATGTGGTAGTCACATCCCTTGTTGGTTGATTGCATTGATAAATGAGAAGTTCATTCCCTTGATTTCTAAATTTATAGATGTATATATGGATTTTGATGGCTAATTTAATTATGGTATTTCTATTCCTATTATGTTGGTTATATGTACATTTTATGACAATGACTATTTATGGACCTCAACATGTTTTTAATTGTAAATTAATGGATAATGTACCCATCGCCTAATAGATGATAATGTACCAAATGACATGAGGGAACAATGGTTCATATCAATTCTAAGATAAGCATGAGATCGCTACACTTTATTCTATTGTTTACACCTATAGGTTAGATGTTGATAATATGTTTGATGAAATATCTGCCATTGTTAGTAGGGGTATGGTTAAGGTCTTGTTGAGCTTATTTTTTTCGCTACATTTTTTCCCTATACTTTCCTTGGTTTCAAGCTTTCATTCCATTTTGGGTAGTGGCCTGGAATCTCAGCCTGAAAAAGTAGCCTAAATCTCGGGGTCACTGGAACAAAACTAGAAACTTTAGTCTACAGTCGCTAGCATGCAAGCGTATGAGAGCGAATTTAGGTCTCTGTTCGCTCCCTTTCCCATAATATGAGATCGATTATGGCCTCAGAGGTCTAGAATAGTAGTGGGACCCAGGGAAAGGTTGTTTGAGTGGTTAACGTGTCTCCTGAGGGGTATGTTGAAGATGTTGGACGACTGTGTGTGACGTTTCGTCGATTCCAATTCCTTATGGTGATGAAGGAGGTGGAATATGATCATAGTAGCCTCTCATCACATGTTTATCTGAGTTAGCATAGTTACTTGGGTGGATGTGGGAGGAGGGTGTTACATTCTTGAGGCAGGGGGTCTTCTCACCCAGGCCCAAAACCAACTCGAGAGGTTACCTATAAGTATATCTGGGAAATTTTACCCATAACCCGTCAGTACACAAAGGCCATCGCATTAATCCCTAGAGCATAGAATCTTCCACACTTTCCAATGAAGAAAGATACAACTAGTATTGGTATATTAGTTTCTACAGTGGAAGATTTGAAAAAATCTGTAGATAATACAAAACATCAAGAAAATATTTTGTCTCTTAAAGAGGGGTGCAAGGATGATACAATTAATTTCTTTAACTACCTCTTTGATGTATTAGATGGTGAATATTCCTCATATTCTGATAAGGGGGAAGAACACAAAGACAAGAACATGGAAGACCAAGATTTGGATTGGCTGGCACAAGGGCCTCTTTCTCTTCTGGACAATTTTCACAAGATGGAAAGACACCCAGAAAATATGGTCTTACAGTATGATCCAAATAAGAAGACGAAGGAGGAAGACCATCTCTATGATTTCTACCTACATATATGAATGTTCGAGGTGAAGTATGATGAGGCATCATGGTACCATAGTCTTCCCATCCATTCAATCCACACCTAGTGGGACTTTATAAAGGTATTTCTTGAGAATTTTTTTGATGATAAGACTCCTTCTATGCTACTCAAAGATCTCGGAAGCATGAAGATGGGGGAAAGGAGAAAGTGACAGATTTTAATAAAAAATTCAATTGTACATTGAATAAATTTCCTAGACATGAAACCACATGATTCAATTATAATCAATGATTACATATTTTCGTTGCCACTATTATTTCCCATTTCGTAAAGTGATATGCAAGGGAAACATTGGCAGTAAAGTTTGCAGAAGAAATCATTGTTTAGAAGGACTTTCTCACGATTGGGGTCATTACGAATGATTAGGAATCAAAAGGCTCCAAAGAGACTAGTAGGAAGTCAAAACCTTCTTCTAATAAGGCTAAAGAGAAGGAATCATCAAATATCGAAATCTTGACCACGATGGTGAAGATGCTCACCAATGAAATTTTAGAACTAAAGAAATGGTAAATCTAGACTTACACTAGTAGTAAGCCTCACAAGTCCTTCCCTTTTTGAAGGAACAATAGTAACAGTAGAAATCAACCCGCTAAGTTTGCACAAAGCTCGAACGTTGTGATGAACATAGAAAGAATCAGCATGTACAAATACTATTCTTTCAATCAAGAACATCACTTAGGAATGAAATTCCCTCAATATAACCACAACATGAAAGCTTTGGTTGTGCACATTGTGGATACTCTATTGGTAGATGAGAAGATGCAATAAATAAAGGAAACAACCAAACTTGCAACAACAAAGAAAGAAAAAGTGTTGGACATGCAGTGAATGCATATCACTGTATCTATATGTTGATAAGAAGGATACTCAAGAACCATGATAGAATTAACCCCCTCCCCAGAATCTTAATGGTCGATATAGTTTAAGGAGAAATGGGCCTATATCCCAACAAGAATTGACTAGATAGAAATTGAAGGAGAAATTGTTGAGAAGAGTATCACCGCCTATCAATCATGCTCATAATGCATAGAGAAAGCCTGGAGAGGTAGCTAGGTCCAAGAACATTTCCTTGAGTAAGAAGAGTAAGTCTAGCACTTTAGAAGCATCAAATAAAGCCACAATCCAAACATTTAAACATTTTCTTCTATAGGTGAAACGACTGATTATAACATTGTGGAAGAAATGAAGAAGATGAGATCCAACATTTCCATCTATGAGCTCGCAAATATTGTAAGCTAGTGTGAAATTATTGTCCAGACCATTTCACAACGTTTGACAGGTGATAAAGCTCCCTCCTCTTAAAAGGTGTTAGGTAACTCTTCTAGTCCTCTTAAATATGTAGTCAATTATTTAACATTAGAGCTTAACATTCTCTACCCACCGTTTTTATTAACATTTGAAATTTTTAATTATAATGTCCATAATTGATTAGTTGACTCTCTTGCATCTATTAATGTTATTTCATTATCTATTAAAAAAAATGAAAAATGGGATAAAATTGATGCACATATCATTAAGCTAGATAGGTCTCTTGTCTAGGCTATTGGTGAGCTTAAGAATGTGCTTATTAGATTATCAAAAAATGATCGAGTTCACAAATGTATAAATATTGTTATTATGGACAAACCAGAAGCCTATGGTGTACTACTTAGCAGAGAATGGTCTAGAAAACTATCGAGATATTTTGCAATAGACTTGTCTTATTTGTAGCTTGCACATAAGGGCAAGAATAATCAGATTCGAGTGAACAATGAATCATACATGAGACACATCGTGACACCACTTGAGGACCACAACGAGCCTCTTAATTTTGATGATTTTATTTTTGGGAATTGTTTTCATGAAACCACCCTCAGGTGCTATCAGGAATATCCATCACCCATTCCACCAGATACACAAATGGAACTCCTTACTTGTTCTCCATCTGGTGCAAATGAGACATGTAATATAGATGTGCATAATAGTAGTAATATTAGTATAGGAAGAAGCTTAGTAGCTCATAATGTTTGTACTTTATATTTTGATGGTCCAAGGATGTAGGATGGTTCTAGAGTAGGTTGTATTCTAACAGACTCATCCAATAAGAAGCATACCATTTCATGCCTTCTAGAATTTGATTGCAACAATAGTACTCATGAATATCACACACCCATACTCACATTAAAGAAATTTATTAATGTGAAGGTACAAATTCTAAAGGTAATTGGTGGCTCAAAGGTGATCAATCATCACATACAAGATTCTATACGTTGTGTTTCACCACATCTTAAAAATTACCAGTAGGAGGTATGACATTTGATCAATCATTTCAAATCTTTCAATATTGTTTCTATTCTAGAATTAGAGATGTTGCAGTATATGCATTAGCAAATGAAGTTGTTAATATGTCGCCATTGAGAAATGGTTTTTCTTTTGGAATTGTATATAAACCATCTATGCCAAAAAATTTCATTAACTTGCATGTTTTCAATAAGGAACAACAAATACTACAGTTTATGGTTAATGTTGATGTATTCAAAGATGTTTCCATAGAGGAGGATGAGCATGATCAATATTTGCAAGAGGTATCTAATGTAGTGAAAGGAAACACTTTGCCTAAAGGTTTGGTGTCTCTAGAGAAGCTATATGACCCATGAAACTGATTTAGAGGGAAACCAACAGAAAGACTTAGAGTTCAAAGTTAACATCCGAGAAAGTCAATTAGGGAACTCCTGAAGATCCAAAGTATATGAAATTCATACTGTTGTAGTGGCTACAACCACCCTCCAAAATCTTTCCTTAGCCTGTTTTGGAGACTCCCTGCCAACCTTCATAGAAGCTTGCCTTGCTTCATCAATTCCTCAAGCTTCAATGTCTTTCTTGCTCAAGGGAAGCCTATCACTCACAGTTTGATCTTTTCCCTTCATAGGTTGCTCAACCAGACTTGGTACAGTTGCAGGCTCAACAGCTTCCCCTTGAAAATTGTGCATTTATGGAGGGCAACCAGCCTTCACTCGAGAAATTGTGCAATCCTCTCTCATAGCCTGCTGGGCTCCAGGATTGCGCAATCCTACCAGCCAACCTTCCCAGTAGGATTTGTGAAAATTTTCCCAGCAGCAGGTTGTTCAGCCCAGAATTTGCACAAATCTGGGCAGCAGTCAACTACTCTACCCAAAAATTGCTTAAATCTCCTCAGCTGCCAACCTAGCTTCCAGCCAGAAATGAACATTTTTCTCCAACAGTCGAGCAATCTCTTGCATGCACAACTAAGTTGATTAGTTCCCCCCGGAATTGAGAAAAATAGACTTGCATGCACAGCTAAGTTGATCAGTTCCCCCCGGAATTGAGAAAAATAGAAAAATGTTATATACCTAGGGGGGATAATATGTGGTACCAAGGGAGGTACCCAAGGTAATAATGTAATAATGGGATGGGCCATAGTAATAAATAAGGTGGTTAACCCATATCATGTAAAAGACCACAAGTAGTTAGTAATAATGTAATGGGCCCATGGTATTAGTGGATGATATGAGGGAACCATGGTAATGATCCATGGTATTGTATGTATGAAGCCTATATAGAGGCTAGAGACTCCACATGGGAGAATGTCAAGAAATATTGTCAATGAATATTGTATGAACAAGCATATGGCTTGTGGAGTGTTCTCCTTCCTTAAGGAGTGAATGTACGGTGTTGCCCTACCTTAAGGGTTTGATCAATAAAGAATCATTTCATATTATTTCTGGGTTTATTTGCATTGTCTTATATTTTTATATTAGATCTATAATATTTCCGGATTAGATCTACAACAAGTGGTATCGGAGCTACAACAAGTGGTATCAGAGCACTTTCTTGGGCCAAAGTGGAGAATCTTTTTTACAGGATTTCGGGGGCGGCGAGTTTGCAAATCAGATCTGTATATTTTGGTGCAAGATATGCAAAATCTGATTGTAGATCTGGATTCTATGTGAAAAAATACTCGATTTCAAAAAAAAAATAATCGGCTGAATCGGAGTCCGGATGAAGGAGATATCGTTGATCTAAAAATCAGTAGGGTTGCAGATAATTTTTCAGGGCAGCGAGTTTGCGGCATAGATCTAGACGTCCTGGTGCAAGATCTGCAAAATATAATTGCAGATCTGGATTCTTTGTGAAAAAATACCTAATTTCAAAAAATCATTCAGTTTAATTGGAGCCTGGATGAGGGAGATATCTCTGATTTAAAATCAGTTTTTTTTGCAGAAATTTTGGTGACGGTGGGAGAGTTGTAGCGCAGATCTGAAATTCTAGTGCCTGGATCAAGATTTCTATCACATGGGCAAATGCAAAATGATTTTTCCATTTCTGAAAATAGGTTATAATAGGGATTCTAAGCAATATTGACTAAACTGTAACAATTTCAAATTTTCGCCAATTTTTTTGTGATGGATCAAAAATTGAAGGACTTGTATAAATTTGATGGCTCTCATCCAGGCAAATGGCTAGCACAAATGGAGAAATATTTCAAATTGGATTACGTCTATGATGATCACACTCTGATTAGGCTGGGGAGCATATACTTGGACAATGAAAGGCGACAATGGTGGCAAGGGCATCAACGTGGCTATGGAAGGTTCTTGACTTGGGACGCCTTCAAAAAAGCTCTTATGGACCACTTTGACCGTAAAATTCTTGTGGATAAGCTCACCCAGACAGACACACAACCTAACAAATATTTTATTTTTACAGGAAAGAAGGAAACCAAGGAACCTAAAGGGTTATTTTCTACTGGTATCTCCTTATTACAGGTTCATGGATTGATTCAAAAAGAGAAGATCATTGTTTCTATAAATCCTAGTTGCAAGCATAATTTCATCCATGTTAATTTGGAAAAAAAATTGCAAGTTCCTGCAAAAAACATTGAAAACACACAGGTGGAGGGTGAGGATGTTCAAGTGTATAAGGATTTGAAGATTTCTATGGATAAGTATGTGTTGCATGGTGATTTTTATACTTCAGAGGCAGATAATTTGGATGTTATTTTGGGATACTCGTGGATGGAATTAGTGGGTACTATAAATATTAATGTGCAGAAGAAATTCCTGAAGCTCCGGTATAAAAAGAAGAAAATTACATTACAGGATATTTCCATAAATAAGCAGGTCGAGTCCACGGAGGTTGACGCAGAAGATGTTCTAGGGACTGACATATTAGATGATGAGCAGTTGATGGTCGACAATTAAACACAAACAGAGGCTGAAGCTGAAAAGGTAACATGTGCTGACACATCTGATGAGGGTTCAGTGGTTGAAGTCATATTGGAAAAGAAGACACCACAACAGGCACCACAACAAGGTGAATTAAAGAAAAATACACCGTGGGTTAAAACTTCAACATATCATCACCCACATCACCCCACAAGAAAACAACCATCAAGATGGCAACCAATTAGCCACATGAACAACAACCCCTGTAGGACAGATAGAGAGGAACGAAGATCCACGTACTACACATCTACACAGAAGAGCTACCACAGTCAACTTCCATCTCAAGCGAGCGAGGCACCAGCGAGACCGAGGGTTCACCTTTCTCTTGGATGGCTAGATGCACGTGCATGGTACCAGTGGACTACTCTTTTGAGTAGATCTTATTATTTGTGTTCTTCCCATGTTTCGGGAACGAAACATGCTTAGGGGGGTGGAATTTTATATACCTAGGGGAGATAATATGGGGTACCAAGGGAGGTACCCAAGGTAATAATGTAATAATGGGATGGGCCATAGTAATAAATAAGGTGGTTAACCCATATCATGTAAAACACCGCAAGTAGTTAGTAATAATGTAATGGGCCCATGGTATTAGTGGATGGTATGAGGGAACCATGGTAATGATCCATGGTATTGTATGTAGGAAGCCTATATAGAGGCTAGAGACTCCACATGGGAGAATGTCAAGAAATATTGTCAATGAATATGGTATGAACAAGCATATGTCTTGTGAAGTGTTCTCCTTCCTTGAGTGAATGTACGGTGTTGCCCTACCTTAAGGGTTTGATCAATAAAGAATCATTTCATATTATTTATGGGTTTATTTGCATTGTCTTATATTTTTATATCAGATCTATAATATTTCCGGGTTAGATCTACAACATCCTCTCTCATAGCCTGTTGGGCTCCAGGATTGCGCAATCCTACCAGCCAACCTTCCCAATAGGATTTGTGAAAAGTTTCCCAGCAACAGGTTGTTCAGCTTAGAATTTGCACAAATCTGGGTAGGAGTCAACTACTCTGCCCAAAAATTGCTTAAATCTCCTCAGCTGCCAACCCAGCTTCCAGCCATAAATGCACATTTTTCTCCAACAATCGAGCAATCTCTTGCATGCACAGCTAAGTTGATCAGTTCCCCCCGGAATTGAGAAAAATAGACTTGCATGCATGGGATGCTTCTCCCTAGGTAGCATGCAAAGGCACCCCTTGCTTCAGGGATCTATGTTTAGCAGTTGGAGATTACATGCAAGAAGAAATTCTAAAACCTCCCACCAAGTGTCGCTTCCCCTAAATTCGTGGCATGCATGTCACAACCTTGATGTTATCAAAACTCATCAATCGGACGCTACAAAGCTCATTCCTCACATCCGTCTTGCAGCTCTGGCATCCCACATCACATCTAGGAGTAGTCGGCACATTCAACTCAGCTGTTTTAGGGTAAGCCGACTTCGCATGCCTTGTGCTATATTTCTTTCACTTTTCGTGTTTTCACTTGTGGGAGTATTGTTTGCTTGATTTCTTTGAGTACTTGCTGTCGTTTACATATATACTATCTTGTCCTAGCTCTATCTCAGTTTTCGTTGCTATATCACTGATGTCACATGCATGAAATTGTTTTCACAAACATTCGCCCGACCAGTGAACTGCCTCACCCACATGCATGTTGATATGTTTGCTGAAGCTCTTATTCATGTTTTGCATGCTTTATTAATCACATATGCTATCACTTAGTGTCACCATGCATTCACTGACTTACTTTCTTTCATTTTCTCGTCGGTGAGTCGGGCCACCCTTGGCGAGGGCTTTGCCTTCACCAAGGCTCCATTGCACAATCTCAAAAAGGAAGTCTCACCTTCCTCTCCAGATTTGCACATTCCTACATAGCACTGACCTCAAGGACTGTTTTTCACATTTTTGGAGGACAATGGCTACTTGGCCCAAGAAATTGCGCAAATATGCCCCTAGGCCAGCAGTCCTTCCCAATTGAAATTGCACATTACGCAATCCCAACAGTCAGAAGCTAGACTAGACTATGCATTGCATAGTTCCAATAGTCAGCCAGTCTCCCAGCTGCCCAAATTGTGCCTTGAGAAGTCTCGGCAATCGGCTTCCCGACCTCCCAGCCGAAATTGCACAACCTTCATGATCATTTACCCAGGTATGTTGCAAGTCAGTTCTCATGTCCATTTTGGTTTTCAACTGATATATTGCTTGCTATGAGTGTTGCCATGTCTCAAGGTGTCATAGGTGTTAATCTACCTCTCAATAGTACAGGTATAGTGGTTTCCAAGAGAACAGAGATGAAGACACCATTTAGAGCACACTTGGGGATGCACTCGATCAAGTGTCTATGAGCTTGCCTACTCACGAAGGCATCAAGTTTTTCGTAGATAAGCACATCAAGTAGTAACATCATGAACAATAGCTGAAGGAAACATACCAAATGCAGTGAACACGGTGAATGCAGTGAACATAGCCAATGCAAGAGGAAGGTTGTTGACAACACAGATGTGGAAACAAGTTGCAAGATGAAGTAGATCCACAGATAATGAAAGAAACTTTGTTGACTCAAGCTCTGAGGTGACGAAGTGACATGAAGGTCATGTGAAGGCAGAGAATGGAATGAAGAAGGAGTTTCATGTGCCGAAGCAACAACTTCACGAAGAACATGAAGCTCCACAGACAGATGAATGATTTGTAGGAATATCAGGAACAACAGTGGGCGCAACATGCACTCACAGATGAAATTGTGCCCGTACAAGTTAAAGACCCATCCAAACATCTAACATGGAGCAGACATGGTGAGAAATGTTGTTTATCACATGTAAGGGATTCAACAGCATGCAGGTCATTGAGCACACACATGCAGTCCAACCCGTTTGACACACTCACCAAGGCGAAGACAAGACGCAAGTCCAACTGGGGCTGAACATGTACTTTTGCAAGTTGATGCACATGACCACTAGCACACACTTGAAGATCAACACAAACACTATGCATCAGTGTGTTATCGGTTCAGCCACACCTAGGAAGACCATGCGCATGTTAGTAGACGAGTTGGATGAAGGGGACAAACCAATGCACTGGTTGCAACAAAGAAAAGAGTTCAATTTAGCAAGATGTCACCATGAGGTGCATGCACACCATCACAGATGACCAAGCTTGGCATCATCTCACCACCTTCACCATCACAAGCATGTCAAAGAGTTGGTCTCATCACAATAGACCGAGTGTTAGTGATGTTTTGCAAGGCTTGCTCAAGCCATGTTGTCTCACATGAGTACATGTGCATTGTAATGTTGAGTCATGTCAAGTGTAATTCAAGTCCCAATAGTGGATGTAACAATCATAGAGTAGGTGAAGAGTCATGAGGGTAGCTGAATGGTCACAAAGGGGAATGTCAAGGGTCACCCCACCCTTTGCTATAAATCGTCCCTCATAACTCATTGTAGGGGCTTTTGGTCAGCGAAGCTTCTACTAAGACTATCTTGAAGAAGGCTTTGACAGTATTGTAACGCGCCTTGGCTTCTCCACTGCACGGAGCTAGTACATCTCTTTGGAAGAGCAGGAGGATGTGGTTGTAATGTTCCACTATTTGGGCTATCAGGTTTTCATGGATGCATGGTATGATTGTGACTTACACTTCTTTATATAATAAGAGCCAACACATTTTCATGCATATGTTGTTATTGTAGTTGGACTTCCCCAGTTGCTTTAATGATATGTGTTGTTTAACTTATGTACTTGTGTATGAACTAATTCACATTCAATTATATGAATCTTGTTGTTAATGTGTTTCATATGTTGTTAATGTTGTCACCATCTATGTCAACTGCTTTTCCAGACATTAGATAGAACTTTCACTTGAACCTTGTTATAACAACTGTCATACTCGTCTCAGACTGGTATATGAGTGTTGTATGTGTTATATTACCTTGTATGATACGACTACCACATCCGAGTGGATTGCTCCACTAGAATATGTGCATGTCCTTTGTGTTGTGTGTTCGTAGCTGAGTTGGGACTGATCCCTTTCAACCTGGAACTCACCTTCACCTCCTTCCCCCTTTGAAGTGTTGGAACCTCTCATACACCTTCCTTGACTCACTGCATCTATCACACCCTTGCTGCTGATAGAGTTATTCTACTTTCCTCTGTGCGACACCACGGTCAAGGCATTACCTTATGACCCACTACTAGGACTCCTACACCAAATAGTCTGAGGTCTAATTGGGATGTATTACTAGGGAGATCCCCTTGACATGCTGGAGGGTCCATCACCGTCAAAATTTCTAGCGCTAGAAGGAGGGCATGATGACAAGCAGTGTCCTCTCATCTAGTTTTGAACCTTTGCATATCTTTCATGGAGTCTTGAATTCTTCTTCCCTTGAGGTGTTTTTCGAATCATGAAGTTGTCTCCATCTCAGGGAAGCTTTTCAATCTCTTGTCCACTCACACGTATGATGGTGAATCACACGTATGATGGTGAAGGCGAAGTGGCCTGGCCTAAACACTTGCATAACTTTATTTCCATTATTTATGAGGAATATGAGTTTACTGATGAACATGCTAGTTTGCTACTTGCGTACACACTTCACGAATATCCATTCTGTTGGGTGCTCAGCGTATCGGCTTACACCATGCACTCATGTGAGCACTTGTGTGATCTTATTGAAGACATGTTGTATCATTTTAACCAATACCATTTTGACTGGAAATTGTTACAACAATGGAGGGGTCCACATGAATCTGTTATTGTTTTTTGGTAGGGCTTCCGCGACTTGCAGTTTCAAATTCTGAGGAGCCAGATGAAATTTCCTTATCTTTGGGACCTGCTCGAGTATTGTCTTAAGAAATCTACCCATCCTAAGAGAAATTTTGAGATCAAGCCTTGTTCAACCATCTTCATTGGTGGAGCTACACAATCTCATGTAGGAGCAGGCACTGTCTCAATTGACTAGCCACCTTCCTCTTATTCAACAACTCCACCACTGCCTAATGATGTTGAGGATCATGCTCACACTCCTATTGATCCTTCACACTCTCCCAACATCAGTCCACTCAATTTTTGCGTAGATTTGGTTGTGAGTCCTTCAAGTTCTCATATTCATTCTTTTCTTTGACCTCTGTCTTCACACCTGAGTGTTCCTCTGGATGATGTTGTCTTGTTTGTCCATTCCAAACTCTTCACTTGCTATGAACGTGGAACAACCCACTGACGGATTTGGTGTTGCACAACCAACATGTGCTATCATTCATGAAGAGTATGAGTGGGATCTTGATCATAAACACTTGGTGAAGGATGACTCCCTTCCATTCGAGCCCCCTTCATTCTTTCCTAACATCGTTGGTGAACCTTCCATCTGTGATTTCACATGTGTGTCTTCATCCACGGATGCACCCATTGTTGATCTTTTGCGGGACACACAGTATGTTAGCCCATCTTCCAACAACAGAGAGGACCAATCATTCATTGGAAATCCACTTGATCTTTCATCTGATCTTTCTTGAAATGCAGATGGTGAACATCCTTCCTTCTCATCTACCCCTCTGGGTGATTCATCAAACCATGAGGATGTCGACCAACATCTTGAATTTTCCATATCTTGTTTTTCGTAATCTCTTCACCTCATCATCTAATCACGATATTGATTCACTCGTTGTTAATCTGTCTAAGCCACTGGTCTACGAAGATCCATCTACTAATGAAGTTGAAACCCCACAGACCATCGAGGCACCTCAGCCCGAGTTGATGGTTATGTCAGGCCCTTGCTATCCTGAGGTTGGTTTCGCTTCCGATAAGGAAATTTTTCATACACTCAAGGCTCCTGATCACTCATCTATATGCACTCAAGATCAATATAACACTTAGATCACACTTCCTCCACTCGAACTCCATGATCCCATTGCTCATACATTGGAGGAGTCTTACATTGCAAGCACCCATGTGTGACACAAGTTATCTTTGTTTGTTTCGTTTTCTTGCATGTCACAGTCAAGAGTTTTATTATTCTTCAAAGTTTCACATAGTGTCACACGAAACCATGATAAGTCTACAGACTTCCCATCATGCACATGCACTCACTTATGTCCCATGGCACTTTGAATCACGAAGTGTGGTTGTCTTCATTGTTATATCTTTCTTACTAGTTGTTTCACACAACTAGGTTGCTCACAGAAAAAGCCTTCACCAACATGGGTCTACCAATGTGCCAGTGGCTGCATTAGAAGTTTTACTTCACATGATCAGACCCATGTACTATTAGCGTAGGAGTAGGAGTAGTGTTTGCTTTCAGTTGTTTGCTTGCATTCTTGTTTTCTTAAGTTCTTTGTTACTTGTTTGTTTGCTTGCTTGTTTGTTTACTTTCTACGGTTTCATTTTTTCTTCTACTCTTGCTTTGCTTTGTTGATTGTTAAGTCATTCACTTGCTTCGTTCATAGGTAAATTTGCATGAAACCATGTGTGCCTCATGAAACGAGATGGGTAAAGTGCATGAGGGCTTGTACAACTATCACTACTTGGTTATCTATCATCTTTTCTCGGTATGATGAGCTTGTTACTTTTAGTGCATGATACGTCAAAGAAAAATACATACTATTCGAAGTGAACCTTGGTGAAAACACAATGCTTGCATGCTAACTAGTGTCACCTTCTCTAGTCGATTGTTTTTGGGTTAACCCTTCACAACTCAGTCAAGTAGAGCAAAGTGAGGGGGAAAACCTTAACAGGCATGCCAAAGAGACAATAAACTACTTCTCTACTAGAACAACCTCTTCTGCTCTCAATAAGTCGGTATCCCTCTTCCACCTTGGAAATTAATAAGTGCTATGCATAGTGGAAAATGAAAAAGAAATGAAATGAAAAGTGAAAAATGAAAAATGAGTAAGGCAAAAGAAGAGAAAGGCTTCCTGTATAGTGAGGTGATGCAGGTAACTCTGCTAGGGTACTAAACAACCTCGCTGGAAATGGAGACATGCTTGTGTTCCTATGTGACTCCACTGGGATACTGTCTAGGCCTACTAGCAGTGGAGCAACACCAAAGGTGAAGCTAAGACACTGACAACTATACTGCTTATGCACTTATATACCCCTCAACCCCAATTGAAGCAACTATGTTTCTGTGGCTTGGAATGTGTGTTAATCAACCAAGAGTCTGACAGATGCTACATCTTACAATCAAGCTAGTGTGAATCCAAGGTGAGCTAAGAGCTGAACAATAATTCCGGAGGTATTAGACTTACCTTTCAGAAACAAGGTCCATTTAGAGAGCTGGAGTTCTACCAATGTGTCGCCAAGTGTTATACTGGCTACAACCACCCTCCAAAATTTTTCCTTAGCCTATTTTGGAGCCTCCCTACCAACCTGTTGAAGCCCCGAAAATTGGGTTGACAACAAGGGGGATACCCACCCGGTCCGGTCCTTGGTTGGCAGCTCCTTATCCGTTTGCTATAGCGAGTCCGACTGGGGATAATGGGACTGGTTTCCCAATATAAGGGTGTGTGTGTGTGCAGAGTTGGATGATGCTGATCTAAGAGTACTTAAAGCTAATTTAATTCAAACTTTTAAACTAACTCTATGCTATTGTAATCTAATGAGAAACAACACATCTAATCTATGCTAACTCAGGGTGTATTTCTTCTATTATGCGATCTAAAGAGATTTCAAACAATAATTGGTAATAAAGATCATTCATCTATTATAAGAATAGAAATCAATTAAGATAAACCACTTTGCATAAGAAGTTAGGAAAAACAGTTGTGAACAACATATCGCATAATAAGTTATTCATATATCAAGCATAAATAAATGGCTCCACCGTATAGAAGTGCCAAATGGTAACTCATACATTCATGCAATAACATATAAACAATTGAAAACTGTATATCACTTTAAGAATATAAGCAGAAATGGCCAAGAGATAAAAGTACCATTTATTACTAATCCTACTCATAAGCTTCAAGCAAAAATGATTTATCTCTACTTGTTCTAACATCTACTAAGAGTACAAAAGTGCAACATCAGTAGCAGACATCAAATGCAAACATTAATAAATCTCGATCCATCCATTCATCCAAAACCTCCTCTGAGGGTGCAAAAGTGCATGTTCCAAGGACAAGTTGTAGACAAATTTCTGGACCTTTCTCTAAATGCATGAGAAGGGTTAAAATACTACTTCCTAATTCTAATAATAGTGTCTTTACAAAATTTAGGATGCGGTTTTCAAATGACCGTCCTTTTTATAATCTAATTTAAAAGAAAAAACAAAATTCTAAAATAAGGCTACTTCTGAACTTGGTCTTTAAAGCTGCAAGTGTTCATCATGGGCTTGAGAAGATTCGGCTGGCTGACTTCTGTGCTGAGCTGGGCTGCGGAAAAAGAATCTATGACAGCTGGCTCTACTTTTTCGGCTGTGTTTATGATGCATTTCACAGTCATCAATTAACTATGTGGCTTGACCAAGTATGCCCAGTAACATTCCCAATTTAACCTGTTCAATGCCTGGATCGCTTTTCCCTTGTCCTGCGCCTTCTGCTTCCATTCTGCTTCTAGTCGTTGTTTATTTGGTAGGTACCCCGGGGTGGTCTCTTCGATTAAGTTGGCCTTGTGTAAATTTTCATTTACACGGTCGATAAGAATGTTTGCTTGCGTTGTCACTGTCTACGCTGCTTGTTCTGCCTACCTGATTTGATCATACCATTTATTAAAGAGCAATTCTTTATGATTCTCGTTTATTCTGGGTGCACTTTCTCTTTTCCCTTCATCTTCATCATACGTCATTCTATACAAGGGTAAGATAAGCCCGTGACAAATCTGATAGAAGTGTGGGACGAACTGGGAATCCCATAACATCTTATGATAAACATGGATAAGTAATGGGTCCTAGGTAGTCCATTTCCAACCCATAGTGGGAAATTTAGACACATAACAAATAGAATCCATAACATATGCGGAAAGATAAAAAGGAGGATAGATCTTTTGATACAAGGATCTTTTAGACCGGTAATTCATAACAACCATGTATAGATTATCATAAAAGATCTTGGCCCAATACATAATATCGATATTCGTGGCAGCATCATTTTTGTCCTTTTTGAGCGGCTCCTCTTTTCTGGACCAATCTTTGGCAGTCTCTACTAGGTTTGGGTTCTCTTCCACAAATTTCTTAACAAATTGTGCGTTGTAAGCCGCCTGTGGTTCAGGAAGATGATACATAAGCTTTAAATCTCACGCAACAAATGATCCGATGAGCCCATGTCCTTGAACCTTTAATTGTCTGTTGTTCATCTCTGCATTGTCAAGTATCCACTTAATCATATCCGTATATGGTAGAATTTTGGGCCTTGTTGCTATCCGGTGAAGAAATGAACATGCTAGCTCCTCTAAGGACGCCTCGGAAGAGCCTTGTGAGCCCGTGACAGTATCAACCTTCATTACTCTAGGATTTTCTTCTTCAAGCAGCCTGTATATGCTTTCCCATGTCGATATCCCTGTGTCTCTGTTAGAGGCTGTGTCTGTATACAAAGGTGCCATCTCCTTCGTCTTTTCCTTCGCCTTAGAGCCTTGAGCTATATTTTTCTTTCCCGTCTCTTCCTGCAGATTACGCGTGAAATGGAAATGACTGATTAAGAAAGGTGATGGGAGAGTTTTAAATGCAACAGATATATCAAATATGCCACCTTACGTGAAGTAATTCTTTACAAAAGCACATGTCTTCATTTCATTTAATAACTGACAACTAATTCATTTACTATCATTAAAAGCACATGACCCTGAGTCAGATTATGGTAAGTGGCTTTTCTTTGAATGGCGTGCCTGAAGGATTCATGACGAAGTGATTTATGATTTGCTTACGTAACATCGCAAATCGTGCCATCGCAAATCACGCCATCGCAAATTGCGCCATCACAAATCGCACCATCGTAGATTGCACCATCGCAGATTGTACCATCGTAGCGATCGCAACATCGCAGGTTGCAGAAGTTTGATGTTTGCCAAATCTTGCCAGTTCATTTCTGCGATATGTGATCTTGCGATCGGTGTTATCGCAAATCGGTAAATCTTAAAGTTTTTTCCTTATGAGTATTACTTCATTGCGATGCGATGTTATGCTTAACACGAGGGTCTTTCACATACTGATATTATAGAGAAATGGAGGCATTTCCTATCTTTTTTGCAACGCAGTTTTAAAGATATTTCCCTTATCGTAGACTTAGGTTAAAAATATTCAAAAGACCTTTCTAAGTTTACGATGGTAACCTTATTTTGAAGAAAGGGAACTCTTGCTTTTTTCTTAAAATTTAACTAAGGGTCCCCATTCATTTAGTATTTTGGACAACACTTAAATGAACAAGGGGGGGTGTTGCTGGCCATAACATTTGGCGATTCACTTGGGAGAACCAGTTATCTCTGATCTTCTATTGAAGTTTTTCAAACTTCTGAAACAAAAAATTTTCTCAGAAAACTTAAACTTTATTATAAAAAGATAAAACATATTATACTTCAAACTTTCAATGATATTTTGTTTCAACCTCTTTCTATTTTAATTACTTGCATCCTTAGCTTGTCCTTGCATTTATGTCAACCATTACTTGGTCTTGTGAGAAAAATTAAAATAAAGTTTTCGCTCTGCAGCAGCCTTTTTAAATATGCTCCTTTGTCGCAGGTAGAGCCTCTGCTGCCAGCAGGCGTCCATAGCCTCGACAGGGTTACCTATTACCCAGTAATGATTCTTTATCCTGCTTAAGGCTATTTTGACACTATTTTCCTTTTTTTTTTTTTTTATTCTCTAAAGAACAATGTCTTGGTTTGGTGGCAAAATTATGACACAATCATTCACTCGATTTACACTTTTGCTGAGACCCCTTGTCTTTTGATTGCAACAATCTTGAGTCGTTGCCTTGTTTTGGTGGACAGTATTGGCAAAGTCAACAAGTTATAATATTTGTGATCATGATAAGCTGGCTCGTGATGAGACCTCTTATTATTTGAGATATAGTGTTTTCTCGGATTGTTCCTCTGAATGCTACGATTTCCTTTAGCAGGGAGGAAGTCAATTTTTTCATTAAGAAAGTTCTGGACGACAATAATAGAGCTTTTTTTTGGAAATGGTTGTTTCTACATGGAATCCTTATTTTGTTATTGATTCCTTTCATTGTACTGACGTAAAATAATTTCTTCACTAAGATTTCTTTCTTCAAATTTCTTGGAGTTGAAACTAGTATCATATATGGGTTAAAGTTCTACTGATAATAAAGATCAAGTTTCTAAAAGATTTGCCATTTATAGAAGCAGAAGTTCAAAATCTTGATAGAGAAAAGGTGTCTTTAGTAAATGTCAATGTTGTTAACCATAACAAATTTTATCATGGAGAAAAATATTTAACGAAATGAGAGGTAGACATTCCCTAGGGTTATGTATAGAATAGGGATAATCTCTTCTCTTATTTTGCCTACCAACTATTAAAAGCAAACCTAATAACCTAGATAAATTACTCCTACTCCTACTCCGACTATATATTTAACTAGGTGATGATATTTCCAGTGGAGCCATCTTTTCATTTTTATTCCTACACGTATGTAACTTTCAAACATCAGTGTTAAGAACAAAACTTTTCTTGGACTGTTAATGTTGGATGTGGAATAAGAATGTGTAACTTCAGTTGGAATTCTTTCCAAAATCTCTTTCTCATGAAAACTTCTTTCCAACTGGATACCTATTGGATCATAAAAATCAGGATGAATTTCTATTATGGATTGATGATCTTGTAATAGGAAAGATGACAAGCCAGGTTGCGAATATGATTTTTTAGTTTTAATGGCTTGTAACTTACTGTGCATTAAAGTCGAGCTTTTAGCAATTTCTTGTAAAAGGAAAGTTTCCATATATAAATCATTAAATAAATCAATGGAGAATTGATGGAATTTCAGGAAAGATATTTATTAATTGGCGTGAATTACCGACAAGTTTCGAAAGGTACTTTCCTTGGTTGATGGTGTTTTGGATGCCAAAGAAATTTTTTAAGGAAGTCTGATATTGATTGATCTTGGAATTGAGAAAGTTCTATACTTCCTTGACACAGTTTAGCTTTCCAAAATGGTAGCACGTCTTTCGAATGTTCTTTGATAAGGTGCTCAACATACCATAGTAATCTATCAAAAGTCGGAAAATTTAAAACACAATTCGATTTTGTACAAAATGAGCGCAAGTGAGAAAGAAATAAATGATTATATGTACAAATAATGTTACAACACAGCTGGGATTGTCTTGGAATATCTTGTTTTTCACAAGAACTGGCCAGAATTATGGGATCCGAGCAATTTCAAATTCCGTCTTGTGAATCAGAAGACAAGTTATGATTGTGAACAGGCATGGGGGTTTCTTCATGATATGAATCATAGATCGGGGTATTGTCTTGGATAGTAAAATCAGGCAAATGATCTTTTTCTTTGAAATGAGGATTGACTGATATGATTTCCGAATTAGAATATCTCTCATTATCTGAGTTTTGATGAGTTACTTGGGATAAATCAATAACATCATCTTTGTCAAAGTAACCATCATAAATGATTTTACAGGTTTCCCTAGATTTCTCTTTTTCGTCATATATTTTCAGACAAGGAAGGTCAAGTGGTTCTTGTTTGAAAATGATAAAAGGATGTTCTATAGCTGTCTTTTTATCTTGAAAACCTAATGATGACTGATTTGAATAATCCTCTGTGCTTTTTGAGATATCTTTAATATTGAGAGGGGAAAATTATCATCACTAAAAACATCAGGATAAAGAGAAAAATGTGATTTTGGAACAATGCATTTGAGAAAATCATCATGGAAAAATCTTTGTTCATCAGATTCATCATAGACATTAGGCTTTAGATCATACCTTTGTGTACTGATACTTTTTGAAAGAGAAATAGTTTGTTGTTCTAACCTTGGCATCTGCATTTGTTGACTTGCAACGATATTATCTAACCTTGTATCAAAGTTATCTCCTAGTTCCAAGGCAGGCTTTCCTCCAGCATTCTCGCTTTTGTCTTCTTGCATTAGAGCATGCATGACTCCTAGGTTTTGGGGACTTTCTTCAACATGGCTGATTTGTATATTCAAATTGGAATTCTCATTCATATAATGAGACAAAACTTGAACTAATTTCTGCTTGATCAGACATAGGAGGCAGGGAATGCTCAGCATAATCTGAAGATTCTTCATCTATGAGTCCACTTTCAAGATCGTACTTTAGACAATTAAGATGAAATCGCATATTAAAATCCCTAACAGATTCATCTTGTTTCCGTAGATAATCAATTTCATCATATACCTGGTCATAGTCATAACAATCAAATTCAAAAATGAAAGTCTTGACGAATTGGTCCCAGCTG
This sequence comes from Pinus taeda, assembly GCA_000404065.3. Lineage (NCBI taxonomy): Eukaryota > Viridiplantae > Streptophyta > Pinopsida > Pinales > Pinaceae > Pinus > Pinus taeda. The sequence continues at coordinate 33,429 of APFE031421249.1, read as the reverse complement.
TGAATTGATGCAACTGGGAGGGTTCTGCACCATTTTCTAGCTTCTGCCATGAATTTAAGAGTAACAATTCTGCATAAAACGCCTTCATCAATTCTTTGAACATCATAACTTGAAACTCTTTGAATAAATTGAAGAGCATGATTAAAAGCAGAAGAATTATTATTACCATTGAATTTTACCTGAGACAAGAGTCTTACCACTTCAGGTGGAGCGTTGGAAGAGGTAGGAACATGGATGCAACTCCAAATGGGAGGTTTGTGAGTAGCCATCCTCATTCAAATGTTACAATTGAAAATCATTCCAACAGACACTATGTTCAGGCCCTCCTTCTAGCGCCAAATATGTTGAAGCCCCGAAAATCGGGTCGACAACAAGGGGGATACCCACCCGGTCCGCACCTTGGTTGCCAGCTCCTTATCCGTTTGGTATAGCGGGTCCGACTGGGGATAATGGGACCAGTTTCCCAATCTAAGGGTTTGTGTGTGTGCAGAGTTGGATGATGCTGATCTAAGAGTACTTAAAGCTAATTTAATTTAGACTTTTAAACTAACTCTATGCTATTGTAATCTAATGAGAAACAACACATCTAATCTACGCTAACACGGGGTGTATTTCTTCTATTATGCGATCTAAAGAGATTTCAAACAATAACCGGTAATAAAGATCATTCAGCTATTATAAGAATAGAAATCAATTAAGATAAACCACTTTGCATAAGAAGTTAGGAAAAATAGTTGTGAATAACATATCGCATAATAAGTTATTCATATATCAGACATAAATGAATGGCTCCACCGTACAGAAGTGCCAAATGGTAACTCATACATTCATGCAATAACATATAAACAACTGAAAACTGTATATCACTTTAAGAATATAAGCAGAAATGGCCAAGAGATAAAAGTACCATTTATGACTAATCCTACTCATAAGTTTCAAGCAAAACGATTTATCTCTACTTGTTCTAACATCTACTAAGAGTACAAAAGTGCAACATCAGTAGTAGACATCAAATGCAAACATTAATAAATCTCGATCCATCCATTCATCAAAACCTCCTCTGAGGGTGCAGAAGTGCATGTTCCGAGGACAAGTTCTTGACAAATTTCTGGACCTTTCTCTAAATGCATGAGAAGGGTTAAAATACTGCTTCCTAATTCTAATAATAGTGTCTTCAAAAAATTTAGGATGCGGTTTTCAAATGACCGTCCTTTTTCTAATCTAATTTAAAAGAAAAACAAAATTCTAAAATAAGGCTACTTTTGAACTTGGTCTTTAAAGCTGCAAGTGTTCATCATGGGCTTGAGAAGAGTTGGCTCGCTGACTTCTGCACTGAGCTGGGCTGCGAAAACAGAATCTATGAGAGCTAGCACTACTTTTTCGGCCGCATTTATGATGCATTTCACAGTCATCCATTGACTATGTGGCTTGACCAAGTATGCCCAGTAACATTCCCAATTTAACCTGTTCAATGCTTGGATCGCTTTTCCATTTTCCTGCGCCTTTTGCTTCCATTCTGCTTCCAGTCGTATTTTATTTGGTAGGTACCTCGGGGTGGTCTCTTCGATTAAGTTTTCCCTGTGTAAATTCTCATTTACACAGTCAATAAGAATGTTTACTTACATGGCCGCTGTCTTCGCTGCTTGTTTTGCCTGCCTGATTTGATCGTCCCATTTATTAAAGAGCAATTCTTTATGATTCTTGTTTATTCTGGGTGCACTTGCTCTTTTCCCTTCATCTTCATCATACATCATTCTATACAAGGGTAAGATAAGTTTATGACAAATCTGATAGAAGTGTGGGATGAACTGGGAATCCCATAACATCTTATGATAAACATGGATAGGTAATGGGTCCTGGGTAGCCCATTTCCAACCCATAGTGAGAAATTTAGACACATAACAAATAGAATCCATAAAATATGCGGACAAATAAAAAGGAGGATAGATCCTTTGAGACAAGGATCTTTTAGACCGGTAATTCATAACAGCCGTGTATAGATTATCAGAAAAGATCTTGGCCCAATCCATAATATTGACATTCGTGGCAGCATCATTTTTGTCCTTTTTGAGCGCCTCCTCTTTTCTGGACCAATCTTTGATGGTCTCTGCTAGGTTTGGGTTCTCTGCCACAAATTTCTTAATGAATTGTGCATTGTAAGTCGCCTGTGGTTCAGGAAGATGATACATAAGCTTTAAATCTTGCGCAGTGAATGATACGATGAGCCCATGTCCTTGAACCTTGAATTGTCTGTTGTTCATCTCTGCATTGTCAAGTATCCACTTAATCATATCCGTATATGGTAGAATTTTGGGCCTTGCTGCTATCCAGTGAAGAAATGAACGTGGTAGCTACTCTAAGGACGCCTCGGAAGAGCGTTGTGAGCCCGCGACAGTATCAACCTTCATTACTCTAGGATTTTCTTCTTCAAGCAGCCTGTACATGCTTTCCCATGTCGATGTCCCTGCGTCTTTTTTACAGGCTATGTCTATATACAAAGGCGCCATCTCCTTCGTCTTTTCCTTCGCCTCAGAGCCTTGAGCTTTATTTTTCTTTCCCATCTCTTCCTGCAGATTATGAGTGAAATGGAAATGACTGATTAAGAAAGGTGATGGGAGAGTTTTAAATGCAACATATATATCAAATATGCCACCTTACGTGAAGTAATTCTTTACAAAAGCACGTGTCTCCATTTCATTTAATAACTGACAACTAATTCATTTACTATCATTAAAAGCGCATGATCTTGAGTCAGATTATGGTAAGTGGCTTTTCTTTGAATGGCGTGCCCGAAGGATTCGTGATGAAGTGATTTATGATTTGCTTATGTAAAATCACAAATCGCGCCATCGCAAATCGCACCATCGCAGATTGCACCATCGCAGCGATCGCAACATCGCAGGTCGCAGAAGTTTGATGTTTGCCAAATCTTGCCAGTTCATTTCTGCGATATGCGATCTTGCGATCAGTGTTATCGCAGATCGGTAAATCTTAAAGTTTTTTCCTTATGAGTATTACTTCATTGCGATGCGATGTTATGCTTAACACGAGGGTCTTGCGCATACTGATATTATAGAGAAATGGAGGCATTTCCTATCTTTTTTGCAACGCGGTTTTAAAGATATTTCCCTTATCATAGACTTAGGTTAAAAATATTCAAAATACCTTTCTAAGTTTACGATGGTAACCTTATTTTGAAGAAAGAGAACTCTTGCTTTTTTCTTAAAAATTTAACTAATTGTCCCCATTCATTTAGTATTTTCGACAACACTTAAATGAACAAGGGGGGGTGTTGCTGGCCACAACACAACCTTCATAGCATCTTGCCTTGCTTCGTCAATTCCTCAAGATTCAGTGTCTTTCTTTCTCAAAGGTAGCATGTCAATCACAGTTTGATCTTTTCCCTTCATAGGCTGCTCTCTTGGTCCAGCTACAAGCTGAGTAGCTTCCTCTTGAAAAATACACATTTTTGGAGGGCAACCAGCCTTCCCTCCAGAAATTGCACAATCCTCTCTAACAACCTGTTGGGCTCCAGGATTGCGTAATCCTTCTAGCCAACCTTCTCATTAGGATTTGCGCAAATTTTCCCACCAGCAGGTTGTTCAGTCCAGGATTTGTGAAAATCTGGGCAAAATTCAGCTACTCTACAAAGAAATTGTGCAAATCTCCTGGGCAACCAACCCAACTCCCAACTAGAAATGTGTATTTTTCTACAGCAGTCAAGCAGTCTCTTGAATGTCTAGCTGAGTTGATGATTACCTTCGGGATTGAGAAAAACAAACTTGCATTCATGGGATGCTTCTCCCAAGGTAACATGCAAAGGAATCCCTTGTTTTAGGGATCTATGTTTAGTAGTTGGAGGTTACATGCAAAGAAAAATTCTGAAACCTCCCACCAAGTTTCACTTCACCTATATTCATGGCATGCACACCACAACCTCCATGTTATAAAAAATCATCAACGAGAGACTGTATATCTCATTCCTCACATCAAACTTGCAACTTTGGCATCCCACATCACATCTAGGAGCAGTCAGCACATTCAACTCAATTGTTTTGGGGTAAGCCCACTTCCCATACCTTGTGCTGCATTTCAGTCACTTTTTGTGTTTTCTCTTGTGGGAGTACTGTTTTCTTGATTTCTTTGAGCTCTTGTTGTCATTTACATATATACTAGCTTGTCCTATCTTTGTTTCAGTTTTCGTTGCTATCTCACTGCTGTCGCATGATTGAAACTGTTTTGCACAGACATTTTCCCAATCGGTGAACTGCCTCACCCACATGCAAGTTAATATGTTTGCTAAATATTTCATTCATGTTTTGCATACACTGTTAATCACTTAGTCTCGCCATTCATTCACTGACTTACTTGCTTTCAGTTGCTCGTCGATGAGTTGGGCCATCCTTGGCCTGGACTCTGCCTTCACCAAGGTCGCATTGCGCAATCTATGAATGGAAATCTCACCTTACTCTCTAGATTTGTGGATTCCTGCCCAACACTAGCCTCTAGGATTGTTTTGTGCATTTCTAGAGGACAGTGGCTCCTTGGCCCAAGAAATTACATAAATCTATCATTGGGTCAGCAGTCCTTCCCAGTTGAAATTGCGCATTGTACAATCCCAGTAGCCAGCAGCCAGACTTGACTGTGTGTTGCACAGTTCCAACAATCAACTAGTTGTTATAGACATATTTGGGCACTTCAACCCCAATCATATATGTCGATAAACCAAGGTCTCTCTAACCCCTAAAAGTGTTGTTTCATACCCTAAAGGATCATGGTCAACTGATTACATCATTCCCCAGAAGTTCCACCTGAAAAACCACTCAGAACTGGCCAAAACTGGACCATAGTGACTGCTCCATTGTCCAAGTGTTATGCATGCTAAAGAAGCCTTCTGTGGGGTGCAATAAGCGGGAATGGACAAATGGTTGAGACAGTTTGCTAAGTGGATGCTAATGGGATCTTCTAGAAACTTCTCCTATGAAACTTGCCTCTCTGAATTCGCCCAGGGATGAGTAAGAGATCAATGAAATCCCCAAGTAAAACCAAGAACTACAATTGGAATGACACTAATAAAAAACCCAGAGCTGACTCACACCCTTGTAGACATCTATAAATGGATACCTCATCTAAGAGATTTGGAGGCTAGAATTTTGTAATTTGTAAGGAAGTGCTGATAGTTTGTCTTTGAGAAGGAGCATTGTATTGTTGGGTGATCTTGCTTTTCATGAGGTGAAGAGAGCTTTGATGCTGGGAGGATGATGCTGGATCAGATAGTTGGGTTTTAATTCTCCCTTCTATTTTAATAAATTTCTTTGAGTTTTCCTCCATACAATTGTGTACTTGTGAATCTTGTTATTTGTAAATGCCATTGTATATTCAATGTATTTCTGATTCTGCATTGTTTATGATATTAAAGATTGAGATGCTTTGATGGTGTTTTGTTACTTTGTTTCTATAGGTATTCTCTAAGCGAAACAAGTAGGAGAGGAGTTGCAAGCTCTATCAAGGGAGAGAGAAATCAAGCAAGGAGCCAAGCGGAAGATCCAGGTTGGTCCCCTTTGCTTCTCTCTTATCTATCATACATAAATGAAATCAAAAACTACTTTGATTGTTTGTTTCTAAGATAGCTATCAATCTTAGTGGGACTAGCAGATCGAAAAGACACTAGTGTTCCCAGAAACACCAGTCTCCCAGCAGCCCAGAATATGCCTTGAGCAGTCTTGGCGGTCAGTCTCCCAACCCCCCGACCAAAATTGCGCAACCTTCATGATCATTTACTCAAGAATGTTGCAAGTCAGTTCTCATGTTCATTTTAGTTTTTGACTGACAGATTGCTTGCTATGAGTGTTTCCATGTCTCTAGGTATCGTATGTGTTCATCTTCCTCTCAACAATATAGGTATAGTGGCTTCCAAGACAACATAGATGAAGACATCATTCAAAGCATGCTTGGGGATGCAGTCGATCAAGTGTCTTTGAGCTTGCCTACTCACAAAGACATCAATTTTTTCGTAGACAAGGACATCAAGTAGTAGCATCATAACAAGAAACACCATGAACAACAATTGAAGGTAGCATACCGAATGCAGTGATCAAAGTGAATGAAAGAGGAAGGTTGTTGACAACACAAAGGTGGAACAAAGTTACAAGATAAAGTAGATCCATGTATAATGAAAGAAACTTTGGAGACTCAGGCTATGAGGCGATGGCACGACATGAAGGTCATGTGAAGAAAGAGAATGGAATGAAGAAGGAGTTACATGTGCCGAAGCAAAAAATCAGGGAAGAACATGAAGCTGCATAGAAAGATGAATGAGTTGCAGCGAGATTAGGAACAATAGTGGGCGCAAAATGCACTCACAGATGAAACTGCACCCGTACAAGTTAAAGACCCATCCCATCAGCTAACACGGAGTAGACATCGTGAGCAATGTTGTTGATCGCATGTAAGGGATTCAGTAGCATGCACGTCATTGAACACATGCATGCAGTCCAACCCTTTCAACACACTCACCAAGGCGAAGACAAGAAGCAAGTCCAACTAGGGTTGAAAATGTACTTTGGCAAGTTGATGTGCATGACCACTAGCACACACTTGAAGATCAGCATGGACACTATGCATGAGTGTGTTGTTGGTTCAGTCGCACCCAAGAAGACCATGTGCATGTTAGCAGTTGAGTTGGAAGAAGGGGATGAACCAATGCACCAGTTGCAATGGAGACAAGAGTTTGCTTCAGCAAGATGTCACCATAAGGTGCATGCACACCATTATGGATGACCAAGCTTGACATCAGCTCACCACCTTCACCATCAAAAAGCATTTCAAAGAGTTGGTCTCATCACAATGAACCGAGTGTCAATGATGTCTTGCAAGGCTTTCTCAAGCCATGTTGTCTCACATGAGTACATGTGCATTGTAATGTTGAGTCATGTCAAGTGTAAGTCAAGTCCAAATAGTGGATGTAATAGTCATAGAGTAGGTGAAGAATCATGAGGGTAGTTGAATGGTCACAATGGGGAATTTCAAGGGTCACCCCACTGTTGGTTCAAGAAAAAGGTATGTTTTCTCCTTGGTATTCGCTTTATTTAGCTCTCATCCTCACATGATTATCTCTGTTTATGAATAAAAGTAGACGAAATAATATCTAAAGTCGAGTAATAGTAATCAGTAACAAACTAGAAGAATCTAATTAGGAAAAACCTATTTGTACTATCTTTATGGACAAAATTTATGAATTGAGTGATAGCCACCCAATCGACAAAACGATGACATGTCATAGGGGAAAGCAACAATGTCAGAGGCAAGGCAAGATAGCGGAAGACCGGGAAAACCAATGAATATTTTATGACAGATTCAGATCAATTATAGTGAAATCTTCAGGATCCCCTGATCCTAAGGATTTGCTTTTCTATATTTACTTTCTAAATTTAATATATAAGGTCGAAAGGTGAAACTGCACAAAGTTCAGAATTTTACAGTTTACAATTATTCTTTTTGACATATAATACTATTATTTTGGATGTTGTAACTTGGTTACTTATATTAATGAAGAAAGACTGCAATTAACTCATACTTATATTCTCATTATCTCTTAGTGGAGACTTCTAGCGACTTTGGGCCCAGTCAAGAGAATATCTACTGCTGCACCTGTGTCATAACATTTTCTATTTCATTCTTGATTGCTTGTTAATGTTAAGTTAATATTACTTTTGATTATTGTAAGGATTGTTGATTTAGTTTGCGTTTGTTGTTCATTCAATATTTAGATTGATCCGTGTATTATATGTGAGTGATACTTTTAATTAAATTGGTAATGCTAGTTCCAGCTCAGATCATTGTTCCTTTCAAGTAATGTTATCATAGATTTCAGAGATAGAGTTAATCGCTTTATGCTTATACAATCATTTCCTATTGAAATAAAATTTGTTATTCCTATATCATTTATTGTTCAATTAAAAATTGTTGTTCAATTCAAATTTGTTGTTCAATTCAGAATTGTTGTTCAATTCAGAAATTTTTGTTGAATTCAAATTTGTTGTTGAATTCAGATTTGTTGTTCAATTCAGAATTGTTGCTTAATTAGGATTTGTTGTTTAGTTAGGATTTGTTGTTCAATTACCATTTCTTTTAATTTTTATAGTTCTCTTTCATGAGTGATCGAGTTAGCTTCAATTCTATTTAAGACAGCCAAGCATGATTCTCTACAAGTTGTATTCATATCTATTTGCTTCCATGATAGGTTAAGTAGAATTGCAGAGTGTGTTATGAATTTCTTTCAGATATACTTCTTTCAGAGTTTATTGGATTGAGTTTGAAGAATATGGTTGTTAGAAATTGCAACTATTTATTATTAGTTAACCTCTGAATTCACTGCATATATAGTGCTGACACTCCTGAAATAAAAAGACTTACCTTGGGTTGATAATTTATGTAGGAATTAAGATTGCCTATAAAAAGACATTTTACTGTACCAACACCCACCTATGCTATAAGTAGTCACTCATAACTCATTGTAGGGGCTTTTGGTCAACCAAGCTTCTACTAAGACTATCTTGAAGAAGGCTTGCACAGTATTGTAATGCGCCTTGGCTTCTCCTCTGCAGGGAGCTAGTACATCTCTTTGGAGGAGGAGGCAGATGTGGTTGTAATGTTCCAATGTTGGGGCTAGTAGGTTTACATGGATGTATTATATGATTCTGACTTACACCTCTTTATATAATAAGAGCCAACACATTTTCATGCATATGTTGTTATTGTAGTTGGGCTGCTCTGGTTGCTTTCATGATATGTGTTGTTTAACTTACATACTTGTGTATGAACTGATTCACATGCAATTATATGAATCTTGTTGTTAATGTGTTGCATATGTTGTTAATGTTTTCACCATCCATCTCAACTACTCTTCCAGACATCAAACAGACCTTTCACTTGAAACTTGTTATAACAACTATCACACTTGTCTCGAACTGATCCATGAGTGTTGTATGTGTTACCTTACCTTGTATGTTGTGACTACCGTATCTGAGTGGACTGATCTGTCGGAATTTGTGCATTTCCTTTGTGTTGTCTATTCCTAGCCAAGTGGGACTGATCCCTTTCAACCTGGAACTCACCTTCACCTCCTTCCTCCTTTGAAGTGTTGGAACCTCTCATACACCTATCTTGATTCATTGCATCGGTCACACCCTTGCTGCTGACAGAGTTATTCTACTTGCCTTTGTTCAACACCACATCAACGCATTACCTTATCACCCACTGCTGAGACTCCTACACCAAATGGTCTGAGGTCTAATTGTAAATTCTTACTAGGGAGATCCCCTTGACATGCTGGGTCGAGCACCTTCAACGCATACTTATTGTTCTCCACAAGAACGAAATACATTTATCCACTTATTAAAAAGGTATTGTGATGTGTTCACATGGACATACAGTGATTTAAACACTTATGACACTGGTATTATCTATCATGTCATGCCTATAAAAGAAGGGATGAAACCATTCTAGTAGAAACTATGGAAAGTTCATCCGATACTAGAACCCCTTTTATAGAAGGAATTGAGAAAGTTCATGGATTCTCAGATCATTTGTAAAGTTAGACATTCCACATTGGTTTCCAATCTGGTCCTAGTTAAAAATAAGTCTAGAGAGATAAGATCATGTTTAGATTCTTTTAACCTTAATAAGACTTCTGAAAAAGATAACTATCTAGTTCCATCCATGCAGTAGATACTCCAGATAGTATCTTGGTCTAAAATGTTTTTGCTACTATATGGTTTCTCTAGCTATAATCAAGTACTAGTAGTGAAACTAGACAGATTAAAAATGACCTTTCAGACCAAATGGGTGAGATTCACTTTCAAGAGGATGCCATTTTAACTTATAAACAAAAGTGTGACTTTCCAAAGGGTAACATAAATCACCTTTCACAAGTTAATAGGTCAAAGCATTGTTGTTTATTTGGATGATTTTACTATATTCTCGAAGAAAATATCAAATCACGTACGTCAACTAAAACATGTATTTGAGCAGTGTCAAAAGAGTGGGATTTCCCTTAATCCCAAGAAGGGTGTATTTGGTGTGTTTGAAGGAATCCTACTGGGGCACATCATCACAAAGTGTGGAATTAAGATTGATCCTGAGAGGGTTAAAGCCATCATGTAGATCTCGTTTCTAGTGAATAAGAAAGCCAGACAATATTTCTTAGGAAAAACTAATTTCCTGAGAAAATCAATATTTGATTATGTTTAGATAGTCAATCCCATATATGAGATGATCAAGAAATATGTAGTATACAAATACGATAAAGAAGAAAAAGAAACTTTCTCTCATATTAAGCAGGCCATTGTCAATGCACCCATGCTTTTCTGTCGAGATTATGGCAAAGATTTCATGCTCTATATATTTTCTTTAGACTCGTCGATTATGGCCGTGTTGACTCAAAAATATATTGAAGGAAATGAGTGGCCAATCACCTTTATTAGCACTAGTCTACAAGGGCTCGAGTTAAATTATCCTGCCATCGACAAACAACCATATGCAGTATACAATGAAATTAAGTACTTCAAGCCCTAGATATTGAAAGCTCACAGAATCATATTTGTACCTTATGTGTACTAAGAACACTTATTTTGCTGCAAGATATGGGTGATAAGAGGGTTGATTGGATGACTTGACTTCAAGAGTATGATATGGCATTCAAACTTGTTTATACCATTAAGGGTCGTGGCCTATGTAAGTTAGAAGTTGAAGGAAGAGATGTTGCCGAACAAGATCTTTTCAGAATGGTACTAGGAGATCGAAATGCATAACATAGAACATGTTACTAAGTCCACATTTATAGCAACATGGTTTGAAGATGTACGTTAATTTCTAGAGCATGGCACCTTTCCCTCGTGACACTTATCAAACAAATAGAAAAGGGAAATCTGACTAAAATATATATCTTATGAATTGGTCCATGGAGTTCTTTTCCAGAAGCACCATAAGGGTTTCCTGCTGAGTTTCCTTGAGCCATAGGATACAAAGAAGGCATTGAAATATTTACACAATGGATTGGCAAGTGGAAACTATGCAGGTTACACTATGGCATATAATTTTATCCGGATTGGTTATTATTGGCCTACTATTTTTAAGGATGCTCATGCTTAAGGTGCCAACAACATCAGAGATGTGCTGACCGAGATCAGAGGTTAGTCGTCCCATTGTTACTAGTAGCAGTTGAAGAACAATTCCAATAGTGGGGCCTTGATTTTATTGGATAAATTTTTCTTCATTCATCAAAGCAACACAAATATATATTAATAGTGATAGATTACTTCACTCTGTGGTCAGAAGTAGTTCCTCTTAGATAAGTAAATGACTAGGAAATCATCCGCTTCTTGCAACAAAAAATTATGACCAGGTTTGGCGTTCTTATGTCACTTATCTTTGATTATGCAACATATTTTACATCATTAAAGATTTATGAATTCGCATTAGAAAACAAAATTGTATTGAAACATGCATCGATATACCAACCGCAAGGAAATGGTTTGGCTAAATCCTTGAATAACTATATTATCTACATAATTGCGAAAACCATTTTCTCTAAACAAAAGAACTGGCATAAATATTTGACCAATGCTCTTTGGGCTGACCATGTTACTCCAAAACCTTCCCTAAGAACCTAAGCACACTTCTCAGTTTATAGTAAAGAATTTATCTTTCCTCTGAACCTATACCTTCCAGACTTCCAACTCTCTCAAAAGTAATAAGGTAAACATTTCCTCCTAGTTCAGAGCAGGATAGATACACAAATTAGACTTGAGAAAGAAATAACCAAGGCCAAAGATCAATTTTTTGTACATCAGAACCATTTAAAGTGTTGGTTTGATAAGAATTCAATAGGGGAAGAGAGCTTTGATGTGGGTTATCTAGTCCTAAAGTCGGATAAACCCCATGAAGAAAAGGGAAAACTCATAAATTTCTAGCCTTTGTGGATTGAACCATTTGTTTTTGATGAAAAACTTGGCCATAATTATTTGAAGATGAAATCATTAGATGGGAGGATTGAACCCCTTCGTATAAATCATTGATATTTTAAGCATTACTTTCAATACTAGCTACAAGTTGCACTTCTTATATAGTTGTTGTTTTTTTTTATCTTTTGTTTGTCCATTATGTAAGTCATGTCTTGCTATTCAACAATTGTACATAAATAAGACCCTTTTGTAAACTACACGACTCAAAAGGATTTGTAGTGTAATAAAAGAGGAGTCATGACAACCACACCACTTAGCTTTCTCTTGTTCTCCTTCTTTGTTTGGGAAAATGCCATAGGTTGAGCTAAGTGCACATGGAAAATATGACTTGTTAAATAGGAAAACCTTGAGGGAACCTATTAAATCTATGCATATGCTAATATTTAAACTAATCGAATTGGTGTAAATCTACCTGTATATTAACGCTTTTCCAGTATAGCAGATAAGCGATGAGGGGAAAATATAAAGCGAGCAAACAAATAGCAGAGGTCTTAAAATGGTTCTCTAAAGGGGAAACCATATGCGCTCTCAATAATTCAGGACCCCTCTTCTGCCCATTGAAAGAATAAGTGCCAATTTGTAGTTATATTAAAATAAATAAATAAAGGGTGAAAGAATAGATTTTCTTTGCACATGTAGGTGAAGCAAGCGACTTCATCGGGGTATTGTCTAGGCTCGTTGGAAGTGAAGCAATGTTTGTGCTCTTGAAGTGACTTCGTTGGGGAAATTTCGAGGTCTAATGGTATCAGAGCAACACCATAGATGAAAAATCATACTCTGATTATCATAAACGCACCATGCACATTACCCTTTTCTGTATTGAAACAATTGTGATATGGCGTATCTTTTGTCTATGTTTCAACCAAGTTGAGAAAAATGATATGTTATGTTTAAAACTAGGTCAAAAAGGGGGAATCAAGGAAATCAATACTTCCTGAAGGTCTAACCCTTAACTGAAATATATTCCCAATAGAGAAGTTTAAGTTTTCCCAGTGTGTCGCTATATTTTTTCATTGCTACAACACCCTCCAAAATTTTTCTACAATGGAATTTCGGAGCCTACCATCACTGTCGTTTCTAGGCTTTTTTGATAATGAAGTTTTTTCTAATGTTATTTAATGTGGTTCAAGTGTCTTCGCATTGATTAGAACATATTTTACTGCATTTTGTGATCATAACATATTTTTTGTCGTAAAGTGACACTTTTGGGTCGCAGTGCAGACACTACACTCATTGGATTCGAGTAATGTGTATTAACTGACATATTGACGTATATTGATCATTGTTAAAGTTTTTATAAGTTTCCTTGATGATTCAATGTGCGTCACATTTGGTTCTATTTCCAAACACATCATGTTCACTCCTCGCCCCATATCTTAGACTTAGACAATTGTTCGATTGAAAATGAACTCATTAAGGCTAAGAGCACACAATCGCACTCTAAAGCCTTGATGAGAAATCCATCATTGTTTGGAAGTGCACCATGCACCCTCCAAGGTCACTATGTGGACTACTCAACCCTCTTTCTAGATCCTTACTATGAAATACTCCCTTCAAAAGACCAAGTCTTCCTTGAGTGCACTCCTTTGACTCAAAGAAGTGCAGCCTCCTTGAGTGCATAGGGGCACCCTAAAGGCCTTAAGATTCACCCTTCAGCCTTCCCTGATTTACCATGCACCCTCTTAGACTCTTTGAGAAAATGAGTGCACTTCGATGGGACAAAGCACCAACCTTCAACCTTGAAGAGTGTGACATGCCCTCCTGGGTCTCTTAAGCACATGAGCACACCTTGAAGGCTTGAACCCTTCATCCTTCAGACTTGCACCATGTGCCCTGCCTTGATTGTCTTCTTTCTTTGAGTGGGTGATCACATGCCAAAGCCCCAAAGCCTCTCCTTTTTAGTCCTCCAACATTTAAAAGTGCGTTGATGCACCCTGAAGACCTTTTTGTTCCTCTTGAGTGCATCGTAAAGGTATGAACATAAAATATGCATGAATCATGGTAGAATAGGATATTTTCAAGTTGTTAGTTGCTCATCCCTAGTCATTATAGATACAAGTATTCCAAAGACACCTCAGAAAGCACACATGAGGAAGATAGAGAAAGGAGAGAAAACAAAGGAAGCTTGAAAGGAACAAAGAACATGCTTCAATCTTAATGATCAAGGAAACCCCAAAGACTCCATTAAATGAATGATGAGCCTTGGTATTGCAACAAGAATGCTGAAACTCCCAAGGATACCGACTTTGATTATCAACCCGGGGTTCGTACAAACTTAAAGGTATCAACACTATATGTGTAGCATACAATGTCTCCTTCCTTTGTTCTCATGAGATAAATGAAATGTTGCCTATTTGCAGGAATGAAATATTGAATTTAAGAATGCTTGTAAAGTAACATGAAATCCTCTATCTACTTCTTAACACACTTTGCTTGCCAAAGAACCCTATTTTAACCCTATTTGTCACATGTGATGTTTTAACTAATCTAAGCATGAAATATGCTCTAGAGAGTACGAACTGTTTTTTTCATGTGTAAATATAAAAGAACTCATTTTTTTAATCTTTTTTCTTTATAAATGCAAATGCTAATCTTTCCATGATCTTTGGTAAGGTAGAGAGGTGTGGAGGAAGAGGGTACAATGGTTTTGATGGATTGGAGGTCAAGTAGGGGTCTAATCCCAACTTCAATGATTTTTTTCTCAATTCGGGCTCAAAACAGGCTGCTACAAGATTTCTTACGATATGTACTAGTTCTCCTACAAGATCCCCTAGTTCTCCTACAGGATCCCCTATTTTACTACAAGATGTTACAGATTAACTATACAAAATTATATTTCATCTAACTACCAAGAAAATCAAATCCAAATTGAATGAGACAATTTCTTTTACTGACTAGGATGTCTTAGGTCCCCATTCCAAATGGAATAACTCAAAAAGTTAACCCATGCTAAAAAATAGCATAAAATTACTAGACAAAAATCTAGAAATTTGAGAACTAGTGAGTTGATAAATCTATAAAATGCCTAACCTAATCAAGTGAAAATGAAATGGGGTCATTTTTTTTATGAACTAGAATGATTTTTTGATCTAATACAAGTGGAACCAACTCGATTAAAGCTCATTAGCAAGCTCTAAAAAATAGCAGAAATTTATTGTTCTTTGCCACAAAGGAGTTCCAAAAATCTAGATTTGGGAATAAGAAAGCTAATCCAGGTAGCTCAATGATTACTATGACCTTCCAAATATTTTCCAAGGATGAAATGATGTTTTTGATCCTGTAAAATAACTTACATCAACAATTTAACCCAATCCTACAACAAGAAATCATTAATACTATATGCAAAAATATAAAGAAATAAAAACAAGAGATGCATGTGAATAAGAAGTGAAAAGAAGGAAGAAAAATTATACAAAAGGGCTTTGAGGCTCCTAGGATGGCCAAGCCCAAGGAAACTCAGAGTCCTATGGAGGAGACCAAGATTTAGAATTTGAACATGACACCAATATTTATTATTTTCATCAATACAATTATATCACTGCAAGAAAATACAATGGAGCTGCAGAAATACCAGTTCTCTCCACAAGAACATGAATAAAAATATATCCCTAGAGGAAAATTCGAATTGGTACTTATAAGAAATGATTAGGAATGATTCCCCATGAATGGAGGAAGCTTTCCCCACCAAAATCCCTTGATTAGTGGATCTGATTCCCAATATTAGGAATCTACATTAAATGGTAGGGAACATATTCCTAGATTTTCTCAATCACTGGAGTTCCACACCATGTGCCATAATTCCATAATATCTTATTGATTTATTATTTAATAGTGGTCCTCCTATACTAGGGAGAAAGTACCTAAATTATCTCCTCTTCCAAATCTTCATAATCTGCCCAATATACTCATAATATTCCACAAAAATAAATAATATTAGGCACAAATCTGCAATTATTCATAAACCTTCCTAATTAATATATTAAAGTTAAAAATACATTATCTAATGCAAAAGAGAGGTTTAATATGCTGAAGGATGGTCATAGCCCTCAATTTATGTTTAATTTAGAGGCATGGGCCTTAATTTATGTCTAATTTAGAGGCCCATCATACCCCCTGCTGAAAGTGTTGCTCATCCTCTGAGCAACTTAGTGACCTCATTGTGCCGTATTCATGGCCCTGGTGGCCTCTCTCTTGTGCACTAAGAATATTGGTTGTAAGTTCTACAAAGACAAGCCCAAAACCATATTTGTGCAAAGAAAAATCCTTGTTTCTTGAGACCATTAGTTTTCCTTCTTCCCCTTATTCAATACAGTCCTTGAATATTTTTTAGTTTGGCAAGGTCTTCCACATCCTTATCCACCTTCTGCTACCTTGTTCCACCATTTGGAAACCTCTGAAACCTTCAAAATGTCTTTAGATGAGAACTAGGACATCTTGTAGTAATCCCTGTCAAAATTGTAGGAAACCCTGCTAAAACTACAAGAAACCCTTTTTGAGCATAAATGATGTTATGGGCCTAGGACATGCCCTTAAATTGACTCCCATTCCTTTCTCTCATTTCTATAACATCTTCTATGCCTTGGACAAAAGCTAGAAAGAGATTAGATACCTCTTGGAAAATATCTTTTCATCGCAACTGTTTGAGTTCTCTTTTGATGGTGGATGCCTCATTTCCTTTTATTGCCTTCTTCTACTCTCTTGTGGCCTAGATGGCCTTGGAGTTCTCTGTTTTAATTAGGTCTCTCTTAGGCATTGTCATTTTGGGTTTTAGCACAATTTTTTCTTTCTTCCTCCTTGTAGAAACATTCTGCCTTCCTGTAGTAGTCATTCATTCTTCCATCAGAGTCTTTTAACTGTATGGGGGTGATGAGAAATGATGTAGAGGGTTTGGAGGATGATGCTAGTGCTCAGAGGGAGTATTGTAGGTTTTTGAAATGGAGAGGATTCTCTAATTTTTTTTTTTTCAAGAATGAAATGGGATGGATGAATGATGAATAGATAGTGAATAGGAAGTGGATGGGGGGCTTGGAGTGATGTGGTGACTTGGCCTTTGCAAAAATTTCTTCTTTTAACTGTTGTCATCATTCCTTGAAATCATCACCCTTCAAAATTTGACTTTTCAACATTGCATGAGTGAAAGAGTGAGCTACAATTAACTAGTTGAAGGCGACTGAGATTGCTGACCCATCCTTAGCTTATAAAACCTCACCTCTCATCCATTGAAAACAATTTTCTAACTATAATATGCTAAAGAGAAGAGGTCAAGAATATTGCATACATGTACCTACTCGATGGTTGTTGGAGAGACATGCATGCTGCTACTAAGTTGATGTTGTTGTGTTTCTCATGACTCGGGTACATCTTCTTGACTGCCTTTTTCTTCTTTGTTGATCTTATTTTGCTGATGGGTTGTATTCTTGTTAATGTGTAAGCAATGGCTTCATCTATTGCTATCGAGCTCTAGAGGATTTTCATTGTGCCTGCAGTTATTTTTCTCCTCTTTCAATCATGGTGCTGAAGATTAGGCCTGGAGTCTACTGCTAATTCTAAATAGCCTGCTGTAGCTACCCTTTTTTTTTAATGTTTGTGTCATTTCTCTGTTGGAGGGTAAATAGGTACTGGAATGAGTGTAAGGTGTGGCGATGGAGTGACATGGTCATGATGGTGTTGGATGAGATGTGATGATGTCAATGTCCTTTCTTACTATCCCAAAATAGGTATGCATCATAATTTCTCCATCGGACTACCTTTCCTGTAGATTTTCAGAAATTCCTGTAGTACTACAGGAAACTCCTACAGTAATTCAGGACAACCTCTTGTAGCATACTTGTTTTGTCTATATCTCCCAAATGGTAGAATGGGTTGACATGAAACTTTCTGAGCATGTTTCCATTATCAATATTCACCCCCCCATAAAAAAAATAAAAAATTGTCAATGGATGCACGGATCGTGAGAAAAATAAAAGTGGCTGAAGGTGATGGCGGCCAATTTCTTGGAAACCATGCATTGGAATTTGCTGAAATTTCTTGGGAATGTTACAATCATCCATATGCATCTCCCCATCAAATAAATTTTTAAATGGATGCATTGTTTTCATGTTATGGAAAACCTAAATTGTTGCTCCATGTATTTTTGTTTCCTGTAGTAAAATAGAGCCTTCCTGTAGTATAGGAAAACAATAAAAATGAATGGTAAGAATTGGAGAATGATGGGTAGACGGTGGAAATAGATGAGGGTGATGGATTGGAATGGCTTTTGCCTTGTTGGAGCATTTGATAAAAGGAGGAGAAAGTCAAAATTTGACTTCTTTTGACTAGGCTTGACCAATTTTTTTCTTTTGGTACCAACTTGTTTTTGTTGCTTGCAGATGTTGGAGAGTACATGCATTCATCATAGAGATAAATGGGGCAAAGATTTATTATTTTTTCTTTTCGTCTCTTTTCCTAGGCCTACTCGCCGCCTTAAGGAGGATTTCAACTAGTAGGTCTGCCTAGGCATCTCAAGGAGGTTTTCACCTAGGATCTTTTATTTTTTTTTCTTTTTTATTTTTTCTCCACACATTGACCACCTCACAAAGGTTTTTAATAAATGAGCCAATCTAAGGTGCCTCAAAGAAGGTTTTCACATGATATTTTTTATTTTAATTTTTTTCTACTCTACCCTACTTGAAAAAAAAATCACTTTCAAGCGTCAGAATACTTCCAATGGAGCCATGCTCACATCAGGATGACATACAAAATGATGTGTAGGCTTGAAATGTATGCTTTGACATGTAGCTGGATTTAAGAGAGCAAATGATTTGACTTTGAAAGGATCAAGCATAGTTGAAGAAGAGAGTGATACTTCATCTTGTTGATTTTTTGGACCCAAATCTCAATATAGCTTTGATGTCCTTGGTTTTCTTGCTTATTTGGATCATTCTTCATGTCTTCTTCTATCATGAACTTAAAATCTTCCTCTTTTTGTTGATTTTTCTCCTAAACATGGAGGATTTTATGGTAGCCATGAGGGAGCTCTCTCGATCTTTGATTTTGATGTCTACTCTTCATCAAGTGCAGCCCATGATTCCATGGTCTTCTCATTTGAATCTTCTTCTGGATGTGGTCCTTCAATGATATCAAGAAAATATCTTTTTTGTAATACATTTCCTAAGCTATGGTGAATACCATTGAGCTCAAGAGGATATGTTTGGAAGTGTTGTACCTCAACATTGTAAGTGGGCTGAGCTACTTCAATGTGTGGGTTTGGAAATAGTGGTACAGGTAGTTGAGTGGGATGGATATTTCAGATGGATATGGTTGGGGTTGGGGTTGTAGTGGAGATGAATGGTAGGGATAACATGGAGTTGGGTATGGAGGATATTGAGGAAAATACTGAGGATATTGTGGATGGCTCCCATAAGTTCCTTGCCAACCTTGTTGCCAAGATTGGTTTTGGGGTTGAGATGACCAATGTTGCCAAAGAAAGGGTGTGTTCCAATAACTTTGAGGTGGATATGCATAACCTTGAATTTTTGAATTAGGCTCTTGCTTCATTCTAGGTTGAGTAGGTTGCCATGGTCCTCTTGAAGCTACATAACATAACTGCATTGGAAATTGACTTGCTCCATTATCCTTCTTGGTGAACTTCCTTCAACCTTGGTATGAGGAGAAACATTTAACATCATGTGATTCTCCATGGACAAAACGAATATCAACATCTTATATTTTCTCATTTTGTATTCTTAACATTTCTACTATTTCTTTTTTTTCTCAAGCAAGAATCGGGCCCTCTATTTAAATTAAGCAACAAAGAGGATACATAATATACAAGATGTCAAAGATTTAACATACACCCTAAGTTAGGGAACTGAGCCACATGCTCAAGAACGTGACTAAGGGCCCACAAAAACTTACAACCATCAAAGCCAAATAGCGGACCCAAAAGACACAAAGAGACCCTCGAGTCGACCCGATGGTGGAAAATATGCATGACAAAACAGAGCCATCGATCTGCATCTGCAATATCCAACGGATGAGAGGGAAATTGGGCAGACTAAAAGCACTAGGATTGTCACCCGATGAGGGTAGTAAATACAAACAAACTGGAGACACATGTTAGATGGTTAGTGGCATTGGAAGTTTATCCAAAAACCTGCTTATGGTAATGCCACCGCCCGAAAACCAGGGGAACTGAGAAAAACCGTCGCGGTCCCACCAACAACAAACCCGAAAAACCTCAGCCCTAGATCTGTTGCCACCAGATCCGATGGCTGTCAAGGATATCAGGCTGAAGAGAAGAGCGGGAGATACCTACTCGATGACGGTGGTATTCTCTTTCTTCCTAGCACCACGTCTACCTCCATTTGTGGCATCAGAGACATTTCGGTAAAACCACTTCTGGTACAATTGGACCTCCGATAACCCTAATAACTGCTGCAAAACTACCCGTTTCTGAAGTGAAGCTTTAGATCCACTTTCTGGTCTTACACTTTTTCTCCTCTGCCTTCCATTCCTCTACAAGATCCAAAACTTGGGCTGCCTGTTAGTTAAACCCTTGACTTCCATCAATTTATATTTTTGATAGTTGTTTCCCATTAGAGTGATGATAATTATCCCTGTCTTCACGTGCCAGAGTGCTACAATCCTTGCGTAGTTGTCCATTTTGAACAAACTCCCACTAGCAACACTTGTTTTCTCTTGCGCTGATCACCCCTTCATTAGCTAGCCTGTCCGCCACTCTGTTGACATCTCTGCACACGTGAACAAAGCTCAGAGTTCTATGTGTTTTGAGATGATATTGAACTCGATGAAATACTTGCAAAATTCGCTAGTGATTTGAAACTTTGTCTGGTGATGTGCCTATGCTTATCCTTTTGACCAAATTGATCATGAATTCTGAGTCGGCCTCTATGATTGCATTATGTAAATTGTAGTCCATCAGGATTCCAAGACCTTGCTCAATGGCCATGAGTTCTGCCATGTTTTTCGTAGCCTTCCCCAAATGACTGTGATAAATTACTTTGATGTTTCCCTCTGCATCTCTTATGACTCCCTAGTAACCCGCATCCCCTGGGTTCCCTTTTGAGGCTCCATCTATGTTGAGTTTCAGGAAGCCATGGGGAGGGGGTTGCTAGAAAGCCTTGCCATTTGATCTGTGCCTTGCTTTATTTTTAGTGCCCAAAGGGCCATAAGGCTGAAGTCCCAACTATTCAAGGATGTGAGTGTCCATTTGACTAGGGGGTTTCGTAGGAGGTTGCTTCAGAAAGATATTAACTATTTCTTGGAGATGTTTTAGCATCTAAGTCATGATGCCTTGAGTTGTACCATATTTATCTTTGAAGATCCTGTTGTTGCATTCTTTCCACACATCCTAGATCAAAAAACCTGGAATCAGTGTCCAGGCTATATTGACTATCTCATTATCCGAGAATTCTTTTCTCCAATTATTTAAAGTGACAGTAATGTCATCATCCTTCCTGACTGTTTGGTTGAAGATAGAGGCTACCCAATTCCATTTGGGGGAGGTGAACATGCAAAGGTTGAGAATGTGATCCATTCTCTCTTCCTGCAGACCACATAAATGGCATTTAGAAGGACCTGTAAAACCTCTTTTTCTAAGATTTTCCCAGGTTAGAATATTTTTATGCTGGACTAGTCACATGAAAAGTTTGATTTTCATCCAATGAGGGTTGCTCTAAAGGTTTTTCCAAGTCTTGTTAGGATTTGGATGGTCAAATCTAGTGATTATTATTTTGGCTTATTTGAGGTTGAAGTTACCCTCATTCTTTCTACCACACCCTAGTAGATCATTCAATATTGAAGTTAAAATTTGCCTATTTTCCAGAATCTCATGAAGAACTTTAGCTTGGGATTTCAAAGGGGTCTGTGGATTGTATTCTAGTACCTTCCAGATTATCCATTTCCCTTCCTCTCTTGACTGATCCCAAAATTCCCTTACCCTTTTTAGTCCTTTGTTGAGGGTGTCATTTTTGATGATGTCTAGACCTTCTCTATAGAGATTTTGTTCTTTCTACCAATTGTCCTCCTAGAACCAAGCAAGATTCCCATTTCTTATCTCAGAGAGAATATGATTTTTAACTAAGGCTCTGTTCTCCCAATCCTTGTTCCAAATGTGAGAACCCCTAACGTGCCCTAACATCCAAATGTGGTCCTTTTCCTGCCAATCCATTGCATAATTTTTTTTCCATAGGTTGGTCCATGGATTGTTGGTTTCCTTTAGCCATCTCCACCAGAGTTTTGCCCCCAAGACTTTGCTTAGGATGTCTGGGTCATGGAGACCTAAACCACCATGGGTTTTGGGTTTGAAAAGCTTCTCCCATGCAACCAGGTCCCATTTCTTTTTCTCTTCCCCTCTGCCCCAAAGGAAGTTTCTTTGAATATTCTTGATCTATTGTACAACTCCTTTTGGAACAGGCAGGGCTGAGAACATGAAAACTGAAATGGTTTGTAGAATAGCCTTTGTAAGAATTAGTCTAACTTCTAAATTCAAAGATCTACTCGTCCAATTATTGACTTTATCCTTTAGTTTATTTGTAACTGGCTCCCATACTTCCTTATTCAGAGGTTTGTCAGTGAGAGGCATTCCCAGATATTTAGAGGGAATAATCTCTCTTTGAAATCCAAGAATTCTGGAGATGTCTTTGGATGGAAATATCCGTATTGAAAAATAAAACTTTTGATTTTGTGAGGCTTACCTCTGTGCCGGCTGCCATTGCAAAATCATGCAAGATTTGTTTGAAGACTTTGGCTTCCTTGATAGTGGGTGTGCCTTGTAGCATAGTATCATCCACAAATTGTTGATGAGTCAATGTGTCCCCATTCTAAGTGAGTTTTAGCCCCTTGATTCTTCCTTCCTCTTTGGCAGAGTTGATCATTCTACCCAATCCTTCCATCATGATAATGAAGAGGAAAGGGGAAAAAGGATCGCCTTGCCTAAGGCCCCTTGAAGGATTGAATGTTCTTGAAGGAGAGCCATTGAGAAGGATAGAACAACTTGCTATGGTAACCAGGGGCATGAACCACTTTATCCAGTTGTAGTAAAAGTTGTAAGCTTTAAGGATTTCCTTTATGTAAGGCCAGCTTAGCTTGTCATAAGATTTTTCTATGTCCAACTGTATTATCATACTTGCTTGCTTATTAGTCTTGAGGGAATGCACCACTTCGTGAGCTTGGAAGATATTGTTGAGAATTTGTCTGCCCTCCACATATCTGGTTTGCTCCTCTAACACAAGCGATGGAAGTAGAGGTTTGAGTCTATTAGCAATGACTTTGGAAATGATTTTGTACACCACATTTCATAAAACTATGGGTCTAAATCTTTCTGGTGTCATGGCTTTTTCCTATTTAGGGATTAATGCTATGAAAGATTCATTAATCGCTCTAAGAATTGTTCTATATTTTCTTGAGTCCTCCACCACATCTAGAATGTCATATTTGACTATTTCCCAGCATGTTTTCAAGAAGTATACATTGAATCCATCCAAGCTTGGAGCTTTCCCATTGTGCATCTCTTTGATAACTTCGTTAACCTCTTCCTCCGTTACTAGCCTGTTGAGATTATAGTTATCTTCCCTGCTCACCAATTTTGGAATTTTCTTTGTGAAGCTCTTAATGAATTGAGATCTGTCTGCGATGGTTTCCTTTGCTATGCTTTGAAAATGTTGTACCAGAACATAATCCATTTCCTTGTGAGTATTTAACTCTTTCCCTTGCGGATCTAAGAGTTTTGTGATCCTATAATGAGCCCTGTGTTTCATGGTGGACTTGTGAAAGAATCCGATATTTCTCTCCCCTTCCTTAATCCATTTTACTCTAGATTTTTGTCGCCAGAAGATTTCCTCCTACTGACATCTATTGTCCTATTCTTGTTGCAAAGAGTCCACCAGTATTTTCCTTTCCTCTGTGAATCCTTCCGCAATGATAATTCGATTAATTTCTTGTAATTTTGTTTCTACTTCTCTTTTGGCTTCAAAAATGTTTCCAAACTCATTTTTGTTCCATTCTTTGAGCCTTTATTTGATATGTTTGAGTCTCTGATGTAGGAGGAACATTTTGGTGCCCTGGGTGGGCATATCTTCCACCCACCAA
Organism: Pinus taeda; assembly: GCA_000404065.3. Taxonomy (NCBI): domain Eukaryota; kingdom Viridiplantae; phylum Streptophyta; class Pinopsida; order Pinales; family Pinaceae; genus Pinus; species Pinus taeda. Next base: position 9,316 of record APFE031421249.1, on the reverse strand, counting down.
TTTCTAATATTAGTGATGAATTTAGGGTGACTGAGCCATGCATTTTCGAACCTGAAAGGTCTGTTTCTCAGGGTTCCAATGAAAGAAGCTTCCAACTGGACGGGCCAATGGTCCGAGACTCCAAAAGTAAGGATCCAAACTGACATAGTGTGACTGGAAAGAAGGAGATCCTCCAAGATTATGAATCTGTCTAATCTCGAGGAAAATTGAGAAGTTCCCCCTCTCCTGTTATTCCATGTGAAGGTGCCATTTATTGTTTCCATACTCACCAGTCTCATGTTGTCTAAGAAGTTCTGAAATGCAAGTGAGTCTCGTCCTAACATTCTGCTTCCCCCTTTTTCTTAGAGAGGGATATGATCATGTTGAAGTCCCCTCCCATAATCCAAGGGATAATAGAGTGTCTCTCTCCTAGCTCCTCCAGAGAGGTGAGGAGCTTTATTTTATCTTCTAGCAATTGAGGACCATAGACATTTGTGATCAAGTAGCACTCTTTGTCCCCCAATGGTTGTATTACCATTGAAAGGTGATTTCTGGATGCTTCTGCATCAATGATCTTAAATTTCTGAGGATTCCATAGGGTAAGAATTCCCCCCGTTGTGTTGTTTGCTTTGACTTCAAGGAACTCATATTTGTTATGCCAGTTAATATGAATTTCTCTAATCTTGTCTACTGAGCATTTTTTTTCCTGTATAAACACCATGTCTAGTTTTTATTCTTTTATTTTTTTATTGAGATTTTTTTTGGTTTCTCTTACTACCTAGCTCCCTCATGTTCCAGGTTGTGAGCTTCATAATGACATGTTTGTGAAAGAGTAACTCGTAATATCTTTCATCTTACCTGAATTAATCAGAAGTTTCCCACATTCTGACATGAGATCATTCTATCTCCTTCTTCCTCTTTTCTTCCCTGGGCTTCTCATGGAGTATCTAGGTGTAATCTCCATTTGTTTGACCCCTTGATTCTCCTGGCTATCATGGTTCATTTTGATTCCTACAGACTTTGTTTGGGACCTTTGGAGGAATAGTTGTTGCACTCTATCAAACTCGTCTTGTGGCACAGAGCTAATCCATTTGTTGGTTCCCTATTCTAGAAACTCTTCTAATTCAAGGTTCTCCCTATCAAGAATTTCTTGTAGCTCTTGGTCATCTATTCCTCCTTCACTTGGGGTCATCTCCTGGTCCCTTCCAAGTCATATAGTGCTTAGAGGATTCTCCCTTAGTTCATTATCTCCTTGTGTGATTTCCATGCTGTCCTCTTTTTCTTTCTCTGTTGGAATGTTCTCCAGGTCCTTACTCTTTCCATTTTCTTTCCCCTCTTCTTCTAAAATCTCAAAACTGTTGTGACTTGGTAGCTTGTTCTCACTAGGTTTCTTTTGGTGCTTTCCCCCCTCCTTTCCCTCTGCCTGCCACTTTGGTGTATCCTTCAGGGTATTTTCTAATGTTGCTTTTCAAGTTGTCCTCTCTTTTGTTGAGTGGGCATTCTCTGAAGAGGTGCCCATGTTCATGACATTTGTGGCATATGAATGGGATGTGTTCATAGTCGACTACCTGAACCCATTCCTCATCATATACTTCCAATATGACTTTATTTGTGAGTGCTCCTCATAAGTCCATTTCTACACATATGGCGGCGAAGGAGGTATATTTACCTTGTAGAGTCACTTCTTATATCTTTATAAAATGTCCCAATTTATTACCTATAGCTTTTAAGGATTCCGGTAGCCAGTAATCTAAAGGTAAGGAATATAATCTAATCCATACCGAGATCGATGAGAATGTTTCTCACTCCAGAACAATGTTAATCGTCCAAGGTCGCATGTAAAGGCCTGCAGCAGCATAGAAGTATGGTCCTCCTTCGAAAATTCTATCTTTATCCTCTAGGTTCATGAATACCATGGTTAAAAAACCCTTAGACCCAAGATGTATATTTATCTCTCCTTTTGGTTTCCGGATTTTTTTATCCATGTGTATAGTGCTTTCTCCGTGGGCCAAATACCCATAAACTTGCATATGACCACATGGGTCGCCATGTGATCTCTGTGCACCTGCAGAGCAGGATCATTCAAGACCACCCATGGTTTAATATTATACTTTGGCTTATAGGGTCCCATTGTAACTCTACCCTCTGTCCTCTGACCATTGTATCCAACCTTCATATCCTTTCGAACCTCCTCGTGGGTCCCTTCTTTTTCATGGGGTTTGCTGCCTTCCGTCTTTTGGGTGCCAATAGTTTTTGTCTCATTCTCCGAAGAATGTTGGGGCTTGTTCCGAATCATCCCTCTGCCTCTGTTTGAAACCATGTTAATGTAGGAGGGAGTGGAGCTCCATCCTCCTTGCCCCTCCATAGTTACCAGCTCACTTCTGTCCCTAGTTTCCAACCCTATTTTTGCAAAATTTCTACTTTTTCACTTAGATTGCTAAGAACTTTTGTTTTAAATTTGTCAAGCAAATTTCCAAGTTTAGATTGACATAACGATATCGATGTTGATTTCCCTACTCTTGCCCTTCCTCTTGATATGTTTTTACATGTTTCACAAATTTCTTCAAATGATAGTTGGTATACATCACCTCTACTCATGAGATCAAGGAGATTAATCCCTTCATCCCTAATTGTTCTAAGTAAGAGGGCTTTTAGTGTGTAAAATCCTAGATGATGTAATTTTTCCCTCTTAACATTATACATGAACCTTTCTATTAGATCCTCTAAAATCTCATCTTATTTTTTATTCATTCTAAAGATTTCTTCTTTAAGATAATGATATTTATATTTTTCTAGAAATATATTTTTCATATCATTCCATGATCTTTTTGAATTAGACCCTAAACTCATGAACCATTTAAGAGCTCTATCCTTCAATGTTGCTAGAAACAATCTCGATTTTTGGGTTTTTAATAAGTAACCATAAGATCTACAAACAATTTCCAATTCAAAGAGAAAGGTTTCTAGATCCTCTCGCATTAGGACATGAAATTTTGGAGGAAACGATGGAGGGATGTTCTTCATGTGCACACTACCATCAGTATCTTGAATGGGAAATCTGAGAGGATCTTCCTCATTGTCATCATCTCCATCCATTTCTTCTACATTCTTTTCCATCTTCTTCTTTTACCTGCAAAAGTGAATGGTGATGTGACTCTTACTGCACCACGTGATCAAATGGGGGGGTGGGTTAGTGTTGGAGTTTTTTTTTTTTTTTGATTGAATGAAAACTACAATGCAATGCAGTTTTCTACTTTTGAAATTGAATATTCCTAATGAAAATATTTTTTTTTTTGCACAAAGTAAAAAGAAATGAACCAACTAGGGAAGAAAACAATGCATACTTTGACACCTCCCCGGCAACGGCACCAAAAAGTGATGAGCCTTGGTATTGCAACAAGAATGTTGCAACTCCCAAGGCTATCGATTTTAATTATCAACCTGGGGTTCGTACAAATTTAAGAGGTATCAACACTCTATGTGAAACATATAATATGTCCTTCCTTTGCTGTCATGAGAGAAATGAAATGCTGCCTATTTGCAGGAATGGAATACAGAATTTAAGAATGCTTGTAAAGTAACATGAAATCCTCTGTCTACTTATTAACACACTTTGCTTGCAAAAAACCATATTTTTACCCTATTTTTCACGTGATTTTTTAACTAATCTAAGCATGAAATTTGATCTAGAGAGTACTAATTGTCGTTTGCATGTGTAAATATAAAAGAACTCATTTTTTTAATCTTTTTGGTTTATAAATGCAAATTCTAATCTTTCCTTGATCTTTGGTAGGGGAGATAGGTGTGGAGGAAGAGGGGTACAATGATTTTGATGGCTTGGAGATCAAGTAGGGGCCTAATCCTAGCTTCAATGATGATTTTTCTCAATTCATGCTCAAAACAGGCTGCTATAGGATGTACTAGTTCTCCTACAACATCCCCTAGTTCTCCTACAGGATCCCTTGTTTTACTACTAGATGTTATAGATTTACTATATAAATTATAATTCATCGAATGACCAAGAAAATCAAATCCAAATTGGATGGGACAATTTTTTTTATTGACTAGGATGTCCTATGTCTCCAAACCAAGTGGAATCACTCAAAAAGACCTATGTTAACCCATGCTAAAAAATTGCAGAAAATTACTAGTTGAAAATCTAGAAATTTGAGAACTAGTGAGCTAGTAAATCTATAAAATGCCTCACCTAATCAAGTGCAAATGCATTAGGGTAATTTTTATTACTAAACAACATTTTTGTTTGATCTAATTCAAGTGGAATGAACTCGATTGAAGTTCATGTGCATGCTCTAAAAAATAGCATAAATCTATTGTTCTTTGCCACAAAGGAGTTCCATAAATATAGATTTGTGAATAAGAAAACTAATCCAAGTAGCTCAATGATTACTATGACCTTCCAAAGATTTTCCAAGGATGAACGGATGCTTGTGATCCTGCAAAAGAACTTACATCAACCATTTAGCCCAATCCTACAACAAGAAATCATTAATACTATATGCATAAATAGAAATAAATAAAAACAAGACATGGATGTGAGTAAGAAGTGAAAAGAAGGAAATAAAATGATACAAAAGGGCTCTAAGGCTCCTGGGATGGCCAAGCCAAGGAAAATTATATTCCCATGGAGGAGAACAAGATTTAGAAGATGAGCATGATACCAATCTTCATTATTTTCATCAATACAATTACATCCCTGCAAGAAAATACAATGGAGCTATACAAATAACAGTTCTCTCCACAAGAACACTAATAAAAATCTATCCCTAGAGGAAAATTCAACTTAGTACTTATAAAAAATGATTAGGAAATCATTCCCCATGAATGGAGGAATCTTTCCCCACCAAAATCCCTTTATTAGTTGTTCTAGTTCCCAATACTACGAATCTATAGTAAATGGCGGGGTACACATTCCTAGATTTTCTCAATCATTGGAGTTCCACAATATGTGCCATAATTCCATAACATCTTGTTTATTTTTTATTTAAAGTGATCCTCCTATAGTAGGGAGAAAGTCCCTAAATTATCTTCTCCTCCAAATCTTCATAATCTTCCCAATATTCTCATAATATTCCACAAAAATAAATAATATTAGGCACAAATATGAAATTATTCATAAACTTTCCTAATGAATATATTAAAGTTAAAAATACATTATCTAATGCAAAAGAGAGGTTTAATGTGCTGAAGGATGGTCATAGGCCTTAATTTATGTTTAATTTAGAGGCATGGACCTTAATTTATGTCTAATTTAGAGGCCCATCAATCAAATACCCTTTGTACAGTAAGGACATCAATGATTGAAGTTATTCAAAGAATGGAGATATAGTTGGGAGCCATGTCAACACTGGGTAAATTCCATATCATCAGTCACTATTAGTCCTAGTTATCAAAGATAGTGATATGTGAATTCTCATGACATGATGATTAGGAAGTGATGATATGTTGTAATCATTGTAAAGTAAAATAAGTGGAACTCCAAGAAATGTCATGTATGAACTAAAGAGTCATGTAATTCAAAAAGACATGTAATATAAATAGTCATATATAATTTCAAAAGTCATTTGGAATCCCAAAGGTTGTAGAAGTCCAAAGGCCACAAGAAGTTAGAATGTCAAAGAGTCATGAGGATGTGAAAGGTCATTGCTCAAGCAATAAATAGATCCTCATTCCCCATGTAAAGCACTTTTAACCTTGGCTAATCCCACAAGGAATTAGAAATATAGAGTTAGTACTTTTGGGGAGAAAGTAGTGGCTCTAATGCTTCGCTGTTAGAGCTAGTGGTACTCATTCCATTTATGTATCTTGGGACTTTTGCTTAATATTGAAGCCTTCCAAGTGAGCACATTTTCACATATGGATTATGAACGTTTCATAGAGTATTATTTATCTATTTGTGGTTCATGTTTTCTTCCATTAGTACTGAATTATTTGAACTATTTCGGTTACTTCGGTGCTCCTTATTGGAAATGTGTTCTTATGATATAATAATCACCACATGCTTGTGAACTATTTATCTTGATTTTAGATGAGTCTTAATTATTTATTTGTGTCTCCACTAGGGTAGTAAATTTTTTCATTGTTGTCATTGATGGAAAAGGAACAACAAAAGAGCAGTAAGGAAAAAAGATAAGCAAGGTATGTAGGAGCAAAAAAAAGTGTGCAGGAGAAAGCGACAAAGGAGAAGCAAGGCAAGAGCAGTAACAAGGTCAGTAAAGGGAAAAAGAGAATATCAATATCAACAAAAAACAATGCACTGACAATGGGATTATCAATATTTCGGGTTTAGTTGATAGGACGTCTATCATTGCCATATGTTATTATTGGCATGCTTGATGAAAATAGGACAAAGAAATAAGTACCTTCATGGTTTGGTAGAACATTGATGTCAACATGTTTGATGGCTTGATGCTTGGATAATGTTGCAGAGATTGTTTAATGAATAATTCTGGGTGACACTAATTTGTTGTTAAGATGAAATTTTGTGATGCAAAGGTAAGACTCCATGATAGAAAAGAAAGATGCCATGATAGCAAAGGCAAGACTCCATGACAGCAAAGGCAAGACTCCATGAAAGCAAAGGAAAGATTCCATGAAAGAAAAACAAGACAAGAATCAAGGAGGTTGAGAAAATGCCATGAGAAAAATATGAATTGTAACATATAAATGGATTTGAGAGTGAATTTTGCATACATATGCTTGCATTATTCTCATATGTTGTTTGCATATTGTTTACATTACAGAATGCTTGCATGTGTTGCAGTGATATAATGTTGTTTTTGGAACTATGTTGATATTGATGCACATAATCATTGTAGATGGCTAAAATTAATATTGGATGGATAATTTTGTGTTCTAATATTCAAGATATGAAGAGTTTGGAAATGAATGAGTGTAAGGAAAAGAGTCAAGCCTATTCAATTCATATTCCTATGTGGGATACAAACAGGCAAAACAATATTCTTATAAAAGATGTGATTTTGTAAGGAATAGATGGTGAGAGAGTGGGAGAATGTGGGAGAGTTGATTGATGTGTTATGTATTAGTTACCTGGCACATATGAAGCTTTGAAGAAGATTTGAAGGGAAGAAGAGGGAAAATGAAGATGGATATATGTAACATTTATGACTAGGTAAACCAACACATTGTTGTTTCTTCTTTACATCAAGGGATTCTAGTATAATTTCAAGTAGTGGCTTGATAAAATTCAGGTTGGAGTTTGTTGAGGTAAGAGCCTCCTATGGGTTGTAGCTTGCATAAAACATACGGGAGATGGAGATTTCTTGCACGTTGCAGCTTGCAAAAAATTGAGGTAGCACCATCCTCTAAGTTGGAGCCTACAAAAAATCAGATGTAATGAGTAAGAGCCTGTCTTTACATCGCAACAATAATAAAATCATGGTTTCTCCCTTTATGCATTTCCAAATATATATGGTGTTAATATGTGTTGTTATTATGTCTTGATGTGATGCTTTGATTAGCTTATTACTTGCTGTTCACATATTCAATATGTTGGTCATTATTTGTTAAGATGCTCATGCAATGTTTCAATTAATAAGATTAAGGAAAATAATTTTAATGTCCATGAATATTCAAAAATGATTTAACCCCACTCAGTTTAGTGAAGTTTCCATCAATTGGTATTAGAGTTGATTCCTTCAGTGTAAGCCTAACATCTTGAAGGTAGTTATACTTGAGTCATAGACTGCCTAATTGTACATGTGCTTAGTACATCAAAATTTCATGAATGGATATATAAGGTAAATTTTGAATTTATATCTTATGGACCTAGTGTGTGGAAACTAGTATGTGATGGGTATTGTAAAGACTCTTCCTCTGGACAAGAACTAAAATGGAATGCTAAGGCAAAATGTGTTATGTTTAATAATATTCATAATAAGGATTGTTTTTTTTTATTCGGGCTGACCAAGGTTCTATTTATACTACACACCAAAAAAACCCTTACTCGCTGGCCCTTTTGGCAACAACCTACAAGAATATCATAGTCTCACCCAAAGTAACTATGAGAGGATGCAGAACTAGGTTTCTACAGCCTTGAGGGATGATGCGATGTCATATTTTTATGTTCTTTTTATCTTTAAAATACATATATTACTTTTCCGCATTCATTTAATCACATAAACATATCATATAAACCCATAAACGTCACTGTACTGTAATAAAATGCAATTGTAATAAACTCATAACCTACAACCGATAATAAGCAAAGATACACAAGAAGACTCAAATTTTACGTGGTTCATCCCAATGTGGGACTATGTCCTCAAGAACTGTCGCTTATAATAATAACTCTTGTACAAAAAATAATTTTTGACCCGCGCACTAAGCTATAGGTCGTCTACGCACTCAGCTACAAACTTAGTCCTCTACGCACTCAGCTACAGAGCCTTTCCTTCGCTACCAACTATAGATCGCAATAATTCGACCATAAACATGGATCTAGACCATAAAGATGATTCTTCTTCTTACTAGTTTACCCTATATATACTATTACATCAAGGGTAAATCATTACAATACCATGGTCCATATACCATGGACTCCCCTAATACAAGCTACTATGGTTTGAAAACTATTCATATTTTAGAATATTACTTTCTTTTTACAAAAAGGAGGGGCTTCTACCCACCTCAAAACCCTCCTCACCATGTGATATACCAACTGCGCGGTCCACATGGGGCTCTGCTACTCCACTATGAGGTCCACTTTGTGCTCTGCTACTCCACTGCATGGTCCACTTCGCGCTCCACTATAATATTTTCTTTGCACCCTGCTCCAAAAAATGTGGAGTCTTCACAAAAATCTAGGCTAAGTTGGGTTGCACCCAACAATCCCCCAACACTCACATGTGGCTAGTCCCGAGTCACTGAACTGATTTACCACTTATTTTTGTTGCGATGTTATTTTAGGCCTAGTTGAACTACTGTAGAGTCTCTGTTACCTACTTTTTCTCACTGCGCACTTCCCTCGGAAGTGCCTCTATCACATGTTTTGCAACATTCTATACTATTGAGATTGCAACAAGATGATGGAGCTTAGTGAAAAGAGTCGCCTTCACTAAGTGGGCCCACAGGCTATTTTTGGCGCAAGTCTATTTTTAGACTATGTCTATTTTTAGACATATGGATCATGTCTATGGATTGCAGGTTGCTGTTTATGGATGATTGATCAAGTTGAGAAAATAGATGGACTTCTATTTTTGATGAAAGTGTGAGTGATCACGTCTATTTTTAGACTGGATGTCAAAAATAGAAAAGTCAAATATTATTATCTCACAATAATATTTGGACTATAAACTTA
>APFE031421248.1:0-19752 GCA_000404065.3 Pinus taeda | reverse complement strand
AAATTTTGAAGAATCATGCAATCCCCACATTCGACACATCATGACTCTAGCATAACAATAAGGAGAGCATAAGGAGTCAACGGAGTACTTACCTGAAGACTCATGTTTGTGCTTCGTCGGGTTCTGTCTCCATTCCCGTATAGGCTCCGACTTAGTTTCATTTTCATCTCGAAACTTCTCTAGAAATGCTTTATTATACTTCTTCTCTGGTTCGGGCAAATGGTACATTTGTCTCAAATCATTGGGCTGAAATGAACTGAATACTCTCCCATCAATAGTGCAGAATGTTCTATCTGTAATTGGAATTTCTTCAATTTCCCATCTCACCACATCCATATATGGAAGAATTTGCTCTCAAGTGGCTATCCTGTGTAGGTATGAATCAGCCAAATCTTTTAAAGTAGCATCATATTTCTAGCTTGAGCCTGTTGTAGCTCGTACCGATATTTGCTGAGGTTCCTCGGCTTCAATCAGGTTGTAAATATTCTGCCCAGTAGTACTGTCGAGGCCAAGACATGTGGTATCTGAGATTAATCCCTTTTTGCTTGGTCCCGGATCGGTGGCATGTTGTCTTGTTACCACAGAAGTTGAAGTCGTTCCAGATTTCTTAGATTTCTTCCCCATTTGGTCTGAAACCACTGCTGGGGAAAAACTCTGCACCCGAGAAAAATGAACGTAATGCGGAGAATAGATGGCGAAAACCAAGTATGGAGGAATTGTGTCAATCAATGAATAATGGAAGGTTTATCATAAGGCTCCCGCGGATACAATCTCTAAAGGGATTTAGGCATAACTGCTCCATTAATTGGCCGTTTAAACCTTTCAATCATTTAAATGCTCATTATATCTTTTACTTGCCGAATAATCATTTAAGCGTGGATTTGATTTTTTGGCGGTTGGACGCAAGCGAATCACTATCGGGAAGAGAAAAAGGCTTTTAATGATAATTAATATAATATACCGAAGTCATATCAATCCTTTTCGAAAGTCGCGTTTGGTTTTATCACAATCGGAAATCGGAGGAAGCCTTATGCAATCTTATTTAAGTTTTTGTGGAATCCCCGATCGCTGATAGCGATATCGCTTGACTCACATCGGGAGTTTTAAGGAGGAGAGTTCGTTATATTCATATCGCATACCCCGATTGCTGATTGCGATATCGCATCAGAGCAAGGGGAGGGGCCTTTTATTGTTTGATTTCCCGATAACCGATGGTTACTTATGCTTGTCGCACCGGGGAGAATCAATGGGTCATGGTTATGCATCCTTTGTTATTGCGATATGCGATCTTGCGATTGCTTTATCGCAAAAATAAAGAATTATTCATTTTATTTTAAGACCGATTATTTATCAACTCAAAAAGGTTTTATAATGTTTTGTTTGTTTCCGAACCTTTAGAAGAGTGATGGGTTAATACCAATTTAATCTAAAAGGGACCCATTTCATATTATAATTTTCTAAAGTAAAATTTTATGAAATGGGGGGTTGTTGTATAGCACAACACCACCATAGGGGAAACTCGCCCGATTTTGCTTCCCATATACACAATTTCCACAAAAATCAAAATCCAGAGAGCTATTACTCATACCTTATACCAGACCTTTAACATGAAGTATTCAAAGGCCCTTCTCTCCAATATGTCCAAGCCTTTGATGCCACAGCATGGTCTTCTCTCCAGAGACCACCAGATTTTCTGCTCCACTTTCAGGAACCATAGAACTATTGCACCCATCAACAACAGTGCTACCTTGCATCTTGTACAAAGTCCCAATCTGAACTCCATGCATCAATACCAGTGCTCCCCAAACCATCTTTCAGGTATCCTTCTCGAACACTATTTTTACCCGTGCATCATCCAGCTTTCTTACAGAAATCTGATTTCTGGCCAATGCAGGAATATGCAGAACACCCAGAAGTGTTCTAACCCTTCCACCTTGCAACTTCAACTTTACTTTTTCTTGACCAATGATTCTAGCCTTCCTATCATCCCCTTAGAAGACATCACCACCATCGTATTTCTCATACTCGCAGAAACACTCTCTGTGGGGAGTGAAGTGAAAGGATGCACCTAAGTCAATAAACCATGCCTCATGATCTACATGTGTACTTGAAGAAGCCAATTACACATCCCCACCTTCATCTGAGGTGGTTTTCGCCTCTCCAGAAGGAGCATCATCAAATCCCTTTCCTTTGTTAGGAGCTTTAAATTTACAGTCCCTTTTGTAGTGCCCTTCCTTTCCACATTTCCAACAAACCACCTTTACAGGTTTTCCTAGAGATTTAGATCTCCCTCTAGATTTAGATCTCCCACTCGATGAATTATTTTTGTTTCTGTTCTGGGAATTTCCTTGTAGAGACAAGGCATCACCATTTTGGCTCTCCATATTTTTCTGTCTCATCTCGTCCGTTAGCAAGGATGAGACTATTTCATCAAACTGCAAGGCGGTTACATTGCTACCTATTGCAATAGCCAGACTATCCCACAAATCTGGTAGAGAACACAACAAACTGAAGAACTTATCTCCATCTGAAATTTTAATATCAACAGATAATAAATGACTTATCACAGTATTAAATGCATTCAGATGCTCTGTCACCGAGTCTCCATCTTCCATTCTCAGGTTATACAGCTTTTTCCGTAGGAACTGTTTATTCATCAAAGACTTAGATTGGTACAAAGTCCTTAACTTGTCCCACAAAGCCTTCGTCGTAGCTTCCCCTGATACATTCATCAATATTGAATCTCAGTCACACAATCGTATTGTGCTCTTTGCCTTCCAATCTAACTTCTTCCATTCTTCATCAGACACTCTCTTTGGTTTAGTACTTGGATCTACCACAATCCACTGATCTTTATCCACCAACAAATCCTCCATATCGAGTTTCCATAACTCAAAACTCTGACCATTAAATTTCTCGATCTCTATCTTTCCACTACTCGCCATCTTTTTTCACCACTAGAATTGATCCCATAGATCTCCCACTGAACAGGGTCTACCACAAGCCCGAGCGAAACCCCTCAGCAACAAAGGTGTCCCCTTGAAGCCAAAACAACTCTGATACCAAATGTAGGTTTTAACCCTGTACAAAAATTACCTGCATATGAATTCTAAAACACAGAAAATAAACAATGCGAGAGCATAACACATATACATAGATAGTTTCCCCTAGATCCCAAAACTGGGATGACCAACTTGATTTTTCATTGTGTTCCTTTCAATATTACAGTACATATTTATACATGTCGAAGCATCCAATACCATGGATCAAAAACCATCGCATCCAAAACCATGGACCGAAAACCATCGCGTCCAAAACCATGTGTGAAAAACCATGCACAAAACCATAGGTAGGTCCGCCCAACCTAATATAGGGTCCAAATTATTTTCCCCGGGGCGCTGCCACAGACCTCGAAGAGGGGGAATAACCACTCCCCTCAAACCCCCCTGTGAGCCCCCTGCTATGTAGTCGGCGCAACAAAGAGGGGCTCGGCTCCCCGTCTAACCCCCTGTAAACTACGTAGGCTAGTCGTGGAAAGAATATAACACAACCCAACAATTATAAAATCTACAAGTACTTTTTGCTATTCTCAAAGCATTAGTAAATATGTTAATGAAAAAGAACCAACAACTTCATTACACATTTTCCCATGGAAGAATGACATATAAAATGTCTTACAAAGACAAAAGAACAAGCTATAATCAACACACCATCTGGAAAAATTTATTACTTCTCCAAGAAAATTTTCACATTACATAAATTTTTTTGTCTCCAGGCCAAAAATCGGATACTCAAAAATTGGCCACTTGATCCTCTATTAAAGAAACCTAAATACTTTTTAAACTAATCATTTCTCTTAAAACATTTAAAAGACTAAAATATTTATGATTTTTTCCAAAATTACAAAATACAAAATTATTAAAACTTCCTAAAAATAAACTATTTTGAAATCCAAGAATCATGTGCTTTTGATCTTTCTGGCTTGCTTGATGAAGCACCGAGATAAAAAAAAACTCAAACATTCAGTGGTGTGATCAAATTATGACGTTTCTTCCAAAGTTTGAAATTAGGGACTGGGAACTGAAGCATTCTACTATAGGCCATCCTCAAATTTAGGAACTTGGTGTAGCTAGGTTTATCAGTGAATAAGGTCTTAACTAACCACAACAATTGAAAGTCTCTCTGTAAGTAATTGACAATTGTCGATTCCCTTAATACTACAATTTTGTCATGCAAGGAGTTGATTTTTCTCTTTGCTTCGACCAAAAATGTTTCATACTATTCCTAGGAGAGAAGGTTCCTTTGTTGATCTCAACATGTTGGCAACCTTGCTCTGATCCTTTTGTCAAAATTAGAATTGAAATATGTCACATAGTATTTTAATTCCTCTAATTTTCTTTCTTCCTTCTTTCTGTACATGTTTCTCTCAACCATTTTATTTATTTATAAGACCATTGTTGTCCTACCTACAACGTCAAATGCCCCGAGTTCCTGGGAGGATTCAATATATAAGTAGTTGATGATCGTTTTTGCTACCTATACTCCTTCTTGCACTTGATTCTTATTTGCATGAATAATGACTTTAGAGGCTTTGATCATAACTTTTTCTTTAGCTATGACAATCGTATGATCCCAGACAACTCTAATTTGCTGAATTATATCTCCCCATATAATTCCTCCTGCTTAGATTAGGGACATGTTTCCTTTTAGCCTTTCTTTCAATTATTTAATATCATGACATGTTTATTGGTAATTGTATTATTCTAATTTCCAGTCTCCTTTTATGCATGAGTTGTTCTCATTAAATAGACATGTTTCACACTCAGTTCATGCACTCTAGCCACGAAGGTCGTCGCATCAAACAAAGTATGTTTTATATGTTCTAGATGGTCTATGTTGCATCACTAAGTGTTCTAGTGTGTGATCATAGTCAAATTTTATCACTGTTTACATCAGTTTCATTGATCTCACACTTAGCTAGTTTCCCGAGCAACCTAGCCTCATCCATCTTTCCATAACTGCACGCTTTTCTTCTGCAACCCTCAATATTTTTTCCTTGCCTACTAGAATTGCTTAATGTGTAGGAACCTGTTGTGGCCACCAACAACCCCCCTCTTTGTTTGATATTAGCAATAACACCAAGCAAATGGGGACTCTTAATAGAAAATCCAAATAAACAGTTTATGAAAATTTTTGTATTTTATCTCCTTAAGACTTTATCGCATCAAAAAGAATGAAACGTCTTCTTATGAGCATAATAAACTACGAAGAAGCGACGCGAAATTCATCGCATCGCATTCATTATGAAGCGCTTTTAAATGAAAAAACTTAAGAAATCTTCGACGACCGATATGCGACGTCGCATATCGCAACATCGCGTAAGTAGCACACAATGACTAAATAACTGTGATCTGCGATTCTGCGATCTGCGATGCTGTGATCTGTGATAAACGTGAATTGCGAAAATTCACGATCATGATTTTCTGCGATGACACATCTTGACGATGTGATCCGCGATGCTGCGATGCGAGTCGCAAAAATCGCCCATCGCGAATTTTCCTCGGCGCAGTATTCAATGGAAAGTTGTCCGTTAATCAAAATTGGGCGCGCGCCTTAAAATAAATTAATGAGTGTACGCCAAAGTATTCAGGAAGGATAGTCTCGTGTTTTTCGAAGAGTCAGTTCGCTATGGATGTCATAATTATGCATTCATAAGAGCTTAAAGCTTTCATGTCAATCTTTATTATCATTACTCTTTTCCTTTGCGTAAACTGTAAGACAGGAAATAACATGAAGCAATGTGCAGGAAACATCTAAGGAAAAGGGGAAAGCGTCAATGCTTGGAGAACAGAGAAGAAATCCCTTCAGAAATGGATGCCGCATGCGACATGACCACAAATTCCAGAGTATCACTCAACAGATGCTGATGTCAATAGGCCACCTAAAGCTCAGAGTCAAAGGCGCACAAAAGCAACATGTTTACGAAAACCCTGAAGCTTACACACTAGAAAAGCCCGGAATAAAGAACAGAGGCAGTTTTTGATGCAAAAGATTATTCAGAGAGTAAAGTCCCTAACTTTTTCAGTCATTCGCAAGGCCGAAAACTGAAATAGAAAAAGCAGAATCAGTTTAAGATAAATTTGGGTCATTACCAAGTATACACGCAGTGAATACACCCAACCAGAGGAAGATTCTCGAAAATATCTTCTAGATTACTAGAAAGTGGTGCCAACACTTGTTATTTATATTTTCATAGCTCAAACGAAAGCGGAAGGCGACTAGCCGACTCTTCCCAGGCGAATGTTGCGTGCTTATAGCACTAAGGAGCAAATATAGAAATGGTTCAGAATTAGATTCAATTTTTAGAAATAGTTTTGCTTTATCAGAAGGGCAGTCATTTAAAACCGTATCCTAAATTTATGTAATTAAGTTAATTAGCTAGCAGTATTTAAACCCTTCTCATGCATTTAGAGAAGGGTCCAGAAATTTGTCAAAAACTTGTTCCGGGAACATGCACTTTTGCACCCTCAGAGGAGGTTTTGATGAATGGATGGATAGAGATTTATTAATGTTTGCATTTGATGTCTGCTACTGATGTTGCACTTTTGTACTCTTAGTAGATGTTAGAACAAGTAGAGATAAATCATTTTTGCTTGAAGTTTAAGAGTAGGATTAGTCATAAATGGTACTTTTATCTCTTGGCCATTTCTGCTTATATTCTTAAAGTGATTTACAGTTTTTAGTTGTTTATATGTTATTGCATGAATGTATGAGTTACCATTTGGCACTTCTGTACGGTGGAGTCATTTATTTATGTCTGATATATGAATAACTTATTATGCGATATGTTGTTCACAATTGTTTTGCCTAACTTCTTATGCAGAGTGGTTTATCTTAATTGATTTCTATTCTTATGATAGCTGAATGATCTTTATTACCAGTTATTGTTTGAAATCTCTTTAGATCGCATAATAAAAGAAATACACCCCGGGTTAGCATAGATTAGATGTGTTGTTTCTCATTAGATTACAATAGCATAGAGTTATTTTAAAAGTCTGAATTAAATTAGCTTTAAGTACTCTTAGATCAGCATCATCCAACTCTATACACACACATACACCCTTAGATTGGGAAACTGGTCCCATTATCCCCAGTCGGACCCGCTATAACAAACGGATAAGGAGCTGCCAACCAAGGTCCGGATCGGGTGGGTATCCCCCTTGTTGTCGACCCGATTTTCGGGGCTTCAACATATTTGGCGCTAGAAGGAGGGCCTGAACATAGTGTCTGTTGGAATGATTTTCAATTGTAACA
This sequence comes from Pinus taeda, assembly GCA_000404065.3. Taxonomy (NCBI): domain Eukaryota; kingdom Viridiplantae; phylum Streptophyta; class Pinopsida; order Pinales; family Pinaceae; genus Pinus; species Pinus taeda. The sequence goes on along the minus strand of APFE031421248.1, from coordinate 12,438 downwards.
TTTGAATCAAAATGGCTGCTCACAAACTTCCCATTTGGAGTTGCATCCATGTTCCTACCTCTTCCAACACTCCACCTGAAGTGGTAGGACTCGTGTCTCAGGTAAAATTCAATGGTAAGAATAATTCTTCTACTTTTAATCATGCTCTTCAATTTATTCAAAGAGTTTCAAGTTATGATGTTAAAAGAATTGATGAAGGCGTTTTATGCAGAATTTTTACTCTTACATTCACGACGGAAGCTAGAAAGTGGTGCAGAACCCTCCCAGTTGCATCAATTCACAGCTGGGACCAATTCGTCAAGGCTTTCATTTTTGAATTTGATTGTTATGACTATGACCAGGTATATGATGAAATTGATTATCTACGGAAACAAGATGAATCTGTTAGGTATTTTAATATGCGATTTCATCTTAATTGTCTAAAGTACGATCTTGAAAGTGAACTCATAGATGAAGAATCTTCAGATTATGCTGAGCATTCCCTGCCTCCTATGTCTGATCAAGAAAAAATTAGTTCAAGTTTTGTCTCATTTTCTGCTAATATGAATGAGAATTCCAATTTGAATATACAAATCAGCCATGATGAAGAAAGTCCCCAAAGCCTAGGAGTCATGCATGCTCTAATGAAAGAAGACAAAAGCGAGAATGTTGGAGGAAAGTCTGCCCTGGAACCAGGAGATGACTTTGATACAAGGTCAGATAATATCGTTGCAAGTCAACAAGTGCAGATGCCAAGGTTAGAATAGAAAACTATTTTCTCTGTCAAAAAGTATCAGTACACAAATGTATGATCTAAAGCCCGATGTCTATGATGAATCTGATGAACAAATATTTTTCCATGATGATATTCTCAAATGCATTGTTCAAGAATCACATTTTTCTCTTTATCTTGATGTTTTTAGTGATGATAATTTTTCCCCTCTCAATATTAAAGATATCTCAAAAATCACAGAGGATTATTCAAATGAGTCATCACTAGGTTTTCAAGATAAAAGGACAGCTATAGAATATCCTTTGAGCATTTTCAAACAAGAACTACTTGATCTTCCTTGTCTGAAAATATATGACGAAAAAGAGAAATCTAGGGAAACCTGTAAAATCATTTATGATGGTTACTTTGACAACGATGATGTTATTGATTTATCCCAAGTAACTCATCAAAACTCAGATAATGAGAGATATTCTAATTCGAAAATCATATCAGTCAATCCTCATTTCAAAGCAAAAGATCATTTGCCTAATTTTACTATCCAAGACAATACCCCGATCTATGATTCATATCATGAAGAAACCGCCATGCCTGTTCACAATCATAACTTCTCTTCTGATTCACAAGACGGAATTCGAAATTGCTCGGATCCCATAATTCTGGCCAGTTTTTGTGAAAAAAAAGATATTCCACGCCAATCCCAGTTGTGCTGTAACATTATTTGTACAGATAATCATTTCTTTCTTTCTCACTTGCACTCATTTTGTACAGAATCGGATTGTGTTTTAGATTTTCAGACTTTTGATAGATTACTATGGTATGTTGAGCACCTTATCAAAGAACATTCGAAAGACGTGCTACCCTTCTGGAAAGCTAAACTATGTCAAGCAAGTATAGAACTTTTTCAATTCCAAGATCAATCAATATCAGACTTCCTTAAAAAACTCCTTTGGCATCCAAAACACCATCAACCAAGGAAAGTACCTTTTGAAACTTGTCGGCAATTCGCGCCAATTGATAAATATCTTTCAAGAAATTTCCATCTATTCTCCATTGATTTATTTAATGATTTATATATGGAGACTTTCCTTTTACAAGAAATTGCTAAAAGCTTGATTTTAACGCACAGTAAGTTACAAGCCATTAAAACTAAAAAATCATATTTGCAACCTGGCTTGTCATCTTCCCTATTACAAGATCATCAATCCATAACAGAAATTCATCCTGATTTTTATGATCCAATAGGTAACCAGCTGGAAAGAAGTTTTCACGAGAAAGATATTTCGGACAGAATTCCAACTGAGGTTACACATTCTTATTCCACATCCAACATTAACGGTCCAAGAAAAGTTTTATTCTTAACACTAATGTTTGAAAGTTACATACGTGTAGGAATAAAAATTAAAAGATGGCTCCACTGGAAATATCATTTCACCTAGTTAAATTTATGTATATAGTTAGAATAGGAGTAGGAGTAATTTAGCTAGGTTATTAGGTTTACTTTTAATAGTTGGTAGGCAAAATAAGAGAAGAGATTATCCCTATTCTGTACATAACTCTAGGGAATGTCTACCTCTCATTTCGTTAAATATTTTTCTTCATGATAAAATTTGTTATGGTTAACAGCAGTTGACATTTACTAAAGACACCTTTTCTCTATCAATATTTTGAACTTCTGCTTCTATAAATAGCAAATATTTTGGAAACTTGATCTTTATTATCAATAGAACTTTAACCTAGATATGATACTAGTTTCAACTCCAAGAACTTTGAAGAAAGCAATCTTAGTGAAGAAATTGTTTTACGTCAGTACAATGAAAGGCATCAATAATAAAATAAGGATTCCCTATAGAAACAACCATTTCCAAAAAAGCTCTATTATTGTCGTCCAGAACTTTCTTAAGGAAAAAAATTGACTTCCTCCCTGCTAAAGGAAATCGCAGTATTCAGAGGAACAATCCGAGAAAACACTATATCTCAAAGAATAAGAGGTCTCATCACGAGCCGGCTTATCATGATCACATATATTATAACTTGCTGACTTTGCCAATACTGTCCACCAAAACAGGGCAATGACTAAAGATTGTTGCAATCAAAAGACAAGGGGTCTCATCACGAGCCAGCTTGTTCAACAAAAGTATAAATCGAGTGAATGACTGTGTCATAATTTGGCCACCAAACCTAGACATTGTTCTTTAGAGAATAAAAAAGGAAAAAGTGTCAAAATGGATTTTTCTCTGAAAGGTTGTAAATAGCCTTAAGCAGGATAAAAGATCATTACTGGGTAATAGGTAACCCTGTCGAGGCTATGGACGCCTGCTGGCAGCAGAGGCTCTACTTGTGACAAAGGAGCATATTTAAAAAGGCTGCTACACAGGGAAGACTTTATTTTAATTTTTCTTAGAAGACCAAGTAATGGCTAATGTAAATGCAAGGACAAGCTAAAGATACAAGTAATTAAAATAGAAAGAGGTTGAAACAAAATATCATTGAAAGTTTGAAGTATAATATGTTTTATCTTTTTATAATAAAGTTTAAATTTTTTGAGAAATTTTTTGTTTCAGAAGTTTGAAAAACGTCACTAGAAGATCAGAGATAACTGGTTCTCCCAAGTGAATCGCCAATTGTTGTGGCCAGAAACACCCGCCCTTGTTCATTTAAGTGTTGTCCAAAATACTAAATGAATGGGGACCCTTAGTTAAATTTTCCCTTTCTTCAAAATAAGGTTACCATCGTAAGCTTAGAAAGGTCTTTTGAATATTCTTAACCTAAGTCTACGATAAGGGAAATATCTTTAAAATCGCGTTGCAAAAAAGATAGGAAATGCCTCAATTTCTCTATAATATTAGTATGCGCAAGACCCTCGTGTTAAGCATAACATCGCATTGTGATGAAGTAATACTCATAAGGAAAAAAAATTCAAGATTTACCGATCTCCGATAACACCAATCGCAAGATCGCATATCGCAGAAATGAGCTGGCAAGATTTGGCAAACATCAAACTTCTGCAACCTACGATGTTGCGATCGCTGCGATATTATATTCTCGCAATCTGCAATGGTGCGATTTGTGATGGTGCGATTTGCGATGCCGAGATTTGCGATGTTACGTAAGCAAATCATAAATCACTTTATCACGAACCCTTCGGGCATGCCATTCAAAGAAAATCCACTTACCATAATCTGACTCAAGATCATGCACTTTTAATGATAGTAAATGAATTAGTTGTCAGTTATTAAATGAAATGAAGACGCGTGCTTTTGTAAAGAATTGCTTGACGTAAGGTGGCATATTTGATATATCTATTGCATTTAAAACTCTCCCATCACCTTTCTTAATCAGTCACTTCCATTTCACTCGTAATCTGTAGGAAAGAAGAGCTAAGACAATTCAAAGCCAAATGCAGGAGCAAATGGGAAAGAAAAATAAAGCTCAAGCCTCTGAGGCAAAGGAAAAGATGAAGGAGATGGCGCCTTTGTATACAGACACAGCCTGTAACAGAGATGCAGGGATATCAACATGGGAAAGAATGTACAGGCTGCTTGAAGAAGAAAATCCTAGAGTAATGAAGATTGATACTGTCGCAGGCTCACAACACTCTTCGGAGACGTCCTTAGAGTAGCTAGCATGTTCATTTCTTCACCAGGTAGCAGCAAGGCCCAAAATTCTACCATATACGGATATGATCAAGTGGATACTTGACAATGCAGAGATGAACAACAGAAAATTCAAGGTTCAAGGACATGGGCTCATCAAATCATTCGCCACGCAAGATTTAAAGCTTATGTATCATCTTCCTGAACCGCGGGCGACTTACAATGCACAATTCGTTGAGAAATTTGTGGCAGAGAACCCAAACCTAGCAGAGACCACCAAAGATTGGTCCAGAAAAGAGGAGCCACTCAAAAGGGACAAAAACGGTATGTATAGCACTGGTTCCCTCACCTGTCCGTATTGTTTTGCTGCGGCCATGCTTTGCATATTATTTGGGATGCCGGATATCAATAAATTTTCATCTGAATGGCTACCATTAATAGATGCTACCACAAATGCCGATATTATGGATTGGGCCAAAATCTTTTGTAATAATATATACATGGTTGTTATCAATTACTGGTCTAAAAGATCCTTGTCTCAAAGGATCTATCCCCCTTTTTATCTGTCCGCATATGTTATTGATACAGAATACTTAGCTTGGCAGGATGAAGATGAAGGGAAAAGAGCAAGTGCACCCAGAATAAGCAAGAATCATAAAGAATTTCTCTTTAATAAATGGGACAATCAAATCAGGCAGGCGGAACAAGAAGCAGAGACAGCAGCCACGCAAGCAAACATTCTTATCGACTGTGTAAATGAGAATTTACACAGGGCCAACTTAATCAAAGAGACCACCCCGGGGTACCTACCAAATAAACTATGACTGGAAGCAGAATGGAAGCAGAAGGCACAGGAAAAGGGAAAAGCGATCCAGGCATTAAACAGGTTAAAGTGGGAATGTTACTGGGCATACTTGGTCAAGCCGCATAGTCAATGGATGACTGTGAAATGCATCGTAAACGCGGCCGAAAAATTAGTGCCAGCTCTCATAGATTTTGTTTTCGCAGCGCAGCTCAACGCAGAAGTCAGCCAACTGACTCTTCTCAAGCCCATGATGAACACTTGCAGCTTTAAGTACCAAGTTCAGAAGTAGCCTTATTTTAGAAAATTGCTTTTTCTTTTAAATTAGATTAGAAAAAGGACGGTTATTTGAAAACCACATCCTAAATTTTGTAAAGACGCTATTATTAGAATTAGGAAGTAGTATTTTAACCCTTCTTATGCATTTAGAGAAGGGTCCAAAAATTTGTCAAAAACTTTTCCTCGGAACATGCTTTTCTGCACCCTCAGAGGAGCTTTTGATGAATGGATGGATCGAGATTTATTAATGTTTGCATTTGATGTTTGCTACTGATGTTGCACCTTTTTACTCTTAGTAGATGTTAGAACAAGTACAGATAAATCATTTTTGCTTGAAGCTTATGAGTAGGATTAGTCATAAATGGTACTTTTATCTCTTGGCCATTTCTGTTTATATTCTTAAAGTGATATATAGTTTTCAGTTGTTTATATGTTATTGCATGAATGTATGAGTTACCATTTGGCACTTCTGTACGGTGGAACCATTTATTTATGTCTGATATATGAATAACTTATTATGTGATATGCTGTTCACAACTGTTTTGCCTAACTTCTTATGCAAAGTGGTTTATCTTAATTGATTTCTATTCTTATAATAGCTTAATGATCTTTAGTACCAGTTGTTGTTTGAAATCTCTTTAGATCGCATAATAGAAGAAATACACCCCGGGTTAGCGTAGATTAGATGTGTTGTTTCTCATTAGATTAGAATAGCATAGAGTTAGTTTAAGAAACTGAATTAAATTATCTTTAAGTACTCTTAGATCAGCATCATCCAAATCTACACACACACACACCCTTAGATTGGGAAACTGGTCCCATTATCCCCAATCGGACCCGCTATACCAAACGGATAAGGAGCTGCCAACCAAGGTCCAGACCGGGTGGGTATCCCCCATGTTGTCAACCCTATTTTCAGGGCTTCAACAGGTCCAAACCCTGTGATGAAGACCCCAAATTAAACATGGTACTAAGAACAGGAGCGGATAGATGGAACTTAAGTAAGGAAGCAGTAGGGGTTCGCAAGGAGACACATCTAGAAGCTAGGGAGAGATTCACGGAGGTCTCTACCCCAGGTGGTAGGGATCAACCTGAGCTAGAGAATCGATCCCTCGATGATAACTACCTTTTTAGAGACATGTATAAAATTGCTTCGTGACAATAGGGCAGTTAATGGCTTATAGGAATTGATAAATAGATGCGTAAGATGGAGTGAACCTTGCGTAGGTTGGAAATTAGGAAGACATGCACCACTGACCGAGCAGGAAATGTGATTAACGGCACAAATCGGTGATTATGAGATGGATCAGGTCATTCTGGACCTAGGCTCAAATGTGAACATACTGCCTAAACAAACTTGGGAGCTCATGGGTAAGCCTAGACTACAATGGTCCCCTATCCAATTGCGGATGGAAAACCAACAGAAGATCCTACCCATGGGAAGGCTGTAAGGAATTACGGTAGATATTGACGGCGCAAGTACTCAGAGGGACTTTGAAGTTATTGAAATCATGGATGAAAGTACGCCTTATCCTGTTTTGCTAGGAATAGATTGGGCCACCGACATGAATGGGATTATTAATTTAAAGAAGCGGACAATGATATTTGAAATGAAGTCACTCTGCGTAGTCATTCTGCTAGATCCAGCAGAAGGACCGCACTACATTGAACCCATGAGCAACAAAGAAAGTGATGACGAATTAGATTGTATCTACAAAATTTCTTCACAAAGGCAAGAATGGGTCAAGACAACAGAGGACAGAAGAATATCATGGGGCTATGTAGAGTCCAGCATCACCGATTCAGATGAAGAAGATGAGTGGCGGCATAATAGGTTGAGCAGAGTGACCACGCTCCACTACAATATGGTGACTAATAGGCTAACAAGAATAGATGAACTCCTGACCAAGCTTGAAATCATGGTACCATAGCACCAACGGTTTGATGCATTGAGATGGGCATTGCGCGCGACACCTACGCAATGGTGGGGCACACATGAAGGGACTTTCGAAGATTGGCGCGACTATAGGCGCATGATCCAGATAATATTTGGGAAGATGAAACTACGAATAACAGAGAAACACAATGGATGTAATGACCTGGGCATGCACCTTACCAGATGGATCAAAGCCTACGGAGAGGAACCACAACTAGAGTGGGTGCACCTATTTTATCACACCTTGGACGCCATTCCCAGAAACTGGTATACTGAAGCAGAACTCCGACATGACACAAGCGAGTGGGATATCTTGTGTGAAGGTTTTTTATCGACATTCCTCTTTGTAGATCAATGGATGGATCCCGTGGATGATGTGTTGTAGATGGGGAGGGCCACCATTTTCAATACACCACTGGAACTAGAAGAACCCGTGCAACCCGAGTGGTTGCGATAGCTAAGCAAGGCCCTCGAATGTTACAATTTCCAGGTAAAAGATGATGAGGACGATCTGTGAAATGTCAATATGCTAGAATTAGAGGGGATCTGTGAGGTGTGTGGACCTGAAATCGAAGATCCAGATATCACGGCACCATTTAAAATGAAACAAGTAAATATCGCAACAGAAGAAGAGCCGAAGTATGCAACGCTTGGGGACTATTGGGATGACACCACAATGGAAAAGGTCATCGAGCTACTTCGAGAATATTGAGATTTATTCCCAACAAAAATCAAGGAGCTAAAAGGGATTGTAGGAGACTTGGAAACGATGAAGGTAATGTTGAAGCCAAATGCAAAGCCGATTAAGCAGCGACCCTTCTGAATGAATCCCAAATACGAAGCAAAGGTCTGCGAAGAATTGGACAAGATGCTGACAGCAAGAATCATTGAACCAGTCGAGGAATCCGACTGGGTAAGTCCGATGGTTGTGCAGGAGAAGAAACAGAAGGGTGAGATTCGCATCTGCGTGGATCTCAAGAAGCTCAATGGTGCTTGTTTTAAGGATCCATTCCCAACGCCCTTTACAGATGAGGTATTGGAAAATGTGGGTGTACAGGAAGCCTACTCTTTTACGGATGGGTTCTTAGGATACCACCAAATCAAGATCGCACCACAAGATAGGGGTAAAAAAACGTTCACCACTGAATGGGGTTGTTTTCAGTATAAGGTGATGCCCTTTGGACTGAAGAATGTGCCGACAATATTTTCACGAATTGTGGTAGCGACATTCAAGGAATTTATGCACAATTTCTTATAGGTCTATCTTGATGACTGGACCATGTTCAGGCTGGTTAAGAAACACATAGCGAGCTTATGGTTAATGCTGGATACTTGTCGATGACACCAAATTGCGCTAAACCTAAAGAAGTGTACTTTCCTCATCCCCTTTCGGAACCTGCTAGGCCATGTGGTTTGTAAGCAAGGCGTAATGGTTGATCCAACAAAGATCGCTGTCATACTCAATCTGCAAGCACCGTGAAGTGTCAAACAACTAGGTGCCACACTGGGACACATGGGCTACTATTAGAAGTTCATCAAAAGCTATGCCTAGATCACGGCTCCAATGGAACAGTTGCTGAAGAAGGATGCTACTTATTGCTGGAATGAGGAATACAACAAAAGTCTAGAAATGCTTAAGGAAAAGATGGCATTTGCCCCTATATTAGTCTTTTCGAAATGGGACGTCGAATTCCATGTGCATGTTGACACGTCATATATTGCGTTGGGGGTAGTACTTACTTAACCATGAGCAGAGGGAATTGATCATTTGATTGCATTCACAAGTCGCCGGTTGTCAAAAGTTGAGAAGAACTATTCCACCACCGAACGTGAGGGATTAGAGATGGTATACGCACTTCAAAAATACCGCCACTATCTGCTCAGAGGCCACTTTAAGATGTATACTGATCACTCTGTGCTAAAATACCTAGTGAACAAGTCTGTGTTGGGGGGCACATTTGTAGGTGGTTGTTGTTATTCCAAGAATATGACTTCGAGGTCGTAGTAAAGCCGGGATGTCTAAACGTAGGCCCAGATCACCTATCCCAAATTGAGACTGGTGAAGAGCCCACAAATTTAGAGGATGGACTCCCGGATGCACAACTATATCTAGTGTGCGTAGTAGATGGCCACTTTGAGGATATAATCCATTTCTTAACTACAGGAACCATGTCACAGGGATATTCTATTCAATAGAAGAAGGAATTGGTGATACATGCAACATACTTTACTGTGATTGCAGGGCACCTCTACAAAATGCGCAATGACAAAATATTACACAGGTATGTCCCAAAGTTCGAGCGAGGACAGATCTTGGCCGAAACACATGGGGGGGTTGCTGGAAGACATTATCAGGGTTGCACCATAGCCCAGAAGATTCTTCGCGCAGGATTATGGTGGCCCACTTTGCATTAGGATTCGAAAGCATATTGTCAAGCCTGTGACGTATGTCAACTAATGGGGAAACCATCGCGAAGAGAAGAAATTCCGCTCAAGCCATAGATGATGCTACAACCATTTGAGAAGTGGGAAATCGACTTCGTAGGACCTATCACGCCACGAAGAAAGATAGGCATGCGCTATATCATCACTGCGACAGAATATTTGACTCTATGGGAAGAGGCACAACCAGTTAAGGACTGCACGGCTATGACAGCTGAAAATTTTTTGTTCGAGAACATATTGACAAGGTTTGGATGTCCTAAAATTCTCATGAGTGATTAAGGAATGCATTTTCTGAATGAAATGATCAGCGCACTCATTGAGGAATACCAAATATATGACCAACAGAGTACACCATACCGCCCGCAAGCAAATGGATTCGTTGAAGCATTCAACAAAATCTTGGAGACTGTGTTGAACAAGGTCTATAATGTGCATTGAAATGACTGGCACTTGCGCATCCCTATTGTGCTATGGGCATACCGAACCACGTGCAAGAAGTTGACGGGACAGACACCTTTTCGATTAGTCTATGGCAAGGAGGCCGTTATGCCTATGGAATACATTGTGCCTAGTCGATGGATAGCGGCAATAACCTATATCGTAGATAGTGAGGCTTTGGGGAAATGACTCGTGTAGCTAGAGGAATTGGAGGAGGAACGGTTTTTGGCTGGATTCCATCGGCAAGTACAGAAAGAGCAAGAGAAATCATGGCATGATTGCCATATCAAGGTGCGCACCTTCATGGAGAATGATCTAGTATTACTATATGACAACTTCCATGGCAAACGCTGAATGCATTGGTTGGGACCCTATCTCATCAAAGAAGTTACCAATGGGGGCCTTGTTCAGCTTACCATACTCAATGGAGACCCATTCCCGGGAAGAGTGAATGGAAATCGGCTGAAGCTCTACATGGGTGGGCCGACCACCTGACTGACCATTCGAGGGATAGTCTCACCGCTCCATCCAGTTGAAAGAGAGCGCGGGATGGTAAAACAATCTTGGGGAAAGAGGCGCAATTGTTAGGATACGTGTAGATTTGGCCAGTCACCAAGATCGCAGCTACAGGGGAAGAAGTGTGTTGATGCGTTGCTAAAAGGAGAGGTGACCGTTTCTATCACTATTGATGACAAGATGTCTGCATTATGGCAAAAGGAAGCGGGCGGCGGGCAATTAAGAGAAGTAGTACGAGCTAGATATGGAACAAGCTGCCACAGATTTCACACAAGGACACCAGAATAGGTGGGAGCGAGTGAATTTGAAATTTTAATTGCTTATAAATCACCAAGTGCCATCCACCAGGCGACCTACACTTCTAGAAAATACATGCTGGTTATCAATATGGAACTTTTCACTATCTCTGCACAGGGAATAGGCTTGAGGGTGGTGATATGGTAGATGGACAGGCAGGACTCTTTGAGGAACATGGTGTTGATAGCTACGGGCACCACGTAGTGTTCAACATTAACAGTAGGGGATGTACCAGAAAATGCGAGACATGAAGCAGATTTGGTCCAGGTGCTGCTGCCCCACCCAAGGGTAGGCCGACGAATTACAATAGAAAAGAGAAAGGATGGAAAGAAGGAGACCACTGGTAGAAATGAAGTTAATAAGTTGTCTCTGAGGTACCTTGAGGATTGGTATCTCGCAGACAGCAGCAAAGGTCTTGTAAAATTGTAACACAAGTTGTATCAAACAGTGTGAAGAGTAGATACGAGGTAGGAAGTGGTTGTGGTGGTACAAGGGGTTCCTGTATTCGACTCCCCCGCTCGACTTGAAATCCTATGAGGGGTAGATCTGTGTTAACCGAGCAGAGCAGAATGAGTATTATCAGTCGCGAGAATTGTTAAAAAAAATGAAGCAGGAGCCAGATGAAGCATTGTAGCATACAACAAAGGAGCAGTGGGACGATGAGCGTCACTTAGAGGGAGGTGAACCACGAAGCCAAGGCAGCGCGTCTCGCCACACCAACGAGTGACTAGAGATGAGTCATGATGATTGTGTTGGGGGACTGTTGAGTAGCGAAGATCCCCTGTAACAGTTTTGGGGCTAATAGCCTAGAAGTTAGGATAAAATTATTGTAAACCTCCAAAATATGTGGAGCACGAAATATAAAAGATCGAGTCAAAGGGTTGTCCACCCAAGAAATAATATAGAATAATAGGAAGTAAGTCAGTCCATGGACTATAAAAAGGTATAAATAGAGCTAGGCTCTATGGCTAAAAGGTAGTTTTTTGGTATGAGCTTGGATCTAAAATGTAATGGGTTTTTGAGGAGAAAAGTCTTAAAGTGTCTGTAAGTCCAAGTCAAGGGAGTAGGTAGTAGATAGAGGGTCTGTAGCTGTGTGCATGGGCTCTTGCAGCTGAGTGCGTAGGGTGGATTTGGAGGTATTGGTGAAGAAATTGAATAAAGATAAGTTGCTTCTAAAGTTCTTTGTTAAATCTGAATTATCGCGGATCTAGCTATTCTATGGTTAATATAACTATTTGATCTATGCACATATGCTTATATTATAAATTTATTTGAATCTGTGTCTATTCTAAGTGCGCGAAGTAGTTAACTCTAATAAATGTGATCCGGATTTAAACAGGAACGCAACAAATTACAGAGATAACCATATACACAAATATGCAGTGGAAATAATACTTCATTTCATTAATGGAAAATACTG
>APFE031421247.1:112338-124272 GCA_000404065.3 Pinus taeda | reverse complement strand
TAACTTTTCATTTAGGGACCACCCCCCTTAGCTAACCTAGGAGATAGCTCAAACGGAGAGAGTTGGGATTAGTGTGACAGCCCCTTCTCTGAATTCCCTGCCACCAACCACACCTTGTGGGGTTGAAGGCTTTTCTCACTGACTTGTAGGTAGGTGTGGGCGGCAGGGTCAACAGGATCTACTCATAAAAGCAATAGGTTGCTCATACCCTTTTTTGTTCTTTTGAAACAACACTCCAACAATAGTATCTTCAAATGCAAAAGAGAAAATCAAAAACTCCTTTGAATAATCAGGGCTCACAAGAACAGGTGCTCTAGCAATGGAATCCTTAATTTCCTAAAAACTTTTTTTCCTTCACTCCCCCACACAAACTTAGCATTTTTCTTTAAAAGGGTTTGAATGGGTTTAGCAATTTCCATATAATTTGGAATGAACCTTCTAAGGAGTTTGATCTTTCCTAAAAAGGATTGAAGGGACTTAACAATGTGAGGCAAAGGAACCTTTTGAATTGCCTCAACTCTCTCAGGGTCAATCTTGATCTCATCCTTGGAAATGATGTGACCAAGCAAGTTCCCTTCAGTCACTTCAAAAAAATATTTAGCACGATTTAGGGATATCCCATATTCTCTACACCTATCAAAAATTTTCCTTAGGTGGCCTACATGAGAAATTCCATCTTTAGAAAAAACAATTAAGTCATCTTGATAAATCTCAATGAATTTTCCAATTAGACCCTTAAAGGCATAGTCCATAGACCTTTGAAAAGTTGCTCCAACATTTGTTAGTCCAAAAGGCATCCTCAAATATTCAAAATTACCCAATGATGTGGTGAATGTAGTTTTATGTCTATCCTCTTTCTTCACCATGACTTGGTTATATCCTGAAAATCGAACCAACAAAGACATCATTCTAGACCCTGTTACCCTTTTTAGTAATGTTTCCATGTTGGACAAAGGGTAATTATCCTTTTTACAAGCTAAATTGAGATTTCGAAAGTCTACACATAGCCTGATTGATCCATTCTTCTTCCTCACAAAAACCAAGTTTGAGCACCACGTGGAATGCCTAGTGTAAGCTATGATTCTAGCTTGGAGCATCTTTTCCAACTCCTTTTGCACCAAGGGGGCTAACTTAGGATTTATTTGCCTAAGTTTTTGCGTAAAGGGCTTGGCATTCTCATCTTTTAGAGGCATGACATCTTCCCTATATCCTTTTAACTCATCATATGAGAAGGCCAAAACATCCCTATATGCTTAAAGTAAATTTATCAATTTCTTCCTTTCTTCCTCAGTGGTACCCTTCCCTATTTTAATAATCTTTGGATCTTGAGGGGTGCCAACGTTTACTTCAATGAATTCCCCTGGGTCAGTTTTCTTATCATCTTTTCTCTTCACGGCATCATACCTATCAAACATTCTCTCCATGGCTACACAATCCCTAGGAGTGGGATTTGACACTGCATTATGCTCCTCATAATTGCATCCCTCTTCTTTGTAGCCAACCTTAAAATCAGAAAATTCCTCCATATTATTCAAAAATCGAATCACTTGGCTTTCATCATTAAAGACTTGCCAATGCTCAATATTATTAGGAACTTATGGTCTAGAAATAATTTCCACCTTAATCTTATCATCCATCAAGTTCTCCCAAAGTTGTAAAGTAGATGTAGCAACAACCAACTCATCAACTTGTTTATTTCCTTCCCTTGGAATTGCTTGAAGATCTAATCCATCAAAATACTCCATATTATCTCAAACAATATTGTGATACTTCGTTAATCTATCATTCTTACAAGAAAATTGGTTCTTTACTTGAAGAATGACTATAAATCAAAATCCCCCTTGATACTAAGCATCTTAATTTTCAAGTCTTTTGCCAACTCTAGACCCAACAATAAAGCTTCATATTCTACTACATTGTTAGTTGCATCAAATTCCAATCTATAGGCAAACTTGAATGTATGCCCAAGGGGAGAGGTAAGGACAATTCCAACACCCTTACCAAACTTTGAATGGGCACCATCAAAGTTCATATGCCAAATCCAATCTTTCTTACTTTCCACTTCCTTCTCCAAAGGAGCAATAGAGTTAGCCAAGATAGCATAATTTCTCAAGTCATCAAATTCATACACAATTTCATTATAATGCTTCTTGGGATTTTTCACATGATACTTTCTCTCCAACTCCCTATCCAACCTAACCATGATGCCCTTACTATTAGGGATGGTAGCATAACTTAGATCCATTTGCAAACTACCCCCTATATTAGTGCCCCACTTTCTAGTCAACAACATCCCCCAAGCTTTAGGCACATCAATCACCACAATATCCATGTTGATCGTGATATCATGATGTACTGCCAAGTGGACTTGAAGATCCCTTATCAAACCACAAACTTCAATAATTTTTGAATCCATAGCACAAATGTTGTGGTAAGGTCTAGAAATCATCAAGTTCAACTGATTCTTGACCTTCTTGGTCATGACACAAGACGATGCCTCAGAATCAAATGTACAATTGTGCAAAAGAAAACCATTGACCAACATAGTGATGAAAAAAGGTTGATGGTCTCTGTTATCTCTGCACATATCACTACTTCGCAAAGTGATAGGGGCATCCTCATATCTATCCTTAGAAAAATTTGACATTTCCTTCCCATGAAGTGCATCAATGACTTTCAACAACTTAAACCTTTGGGAGGGAATCTTTAGGATTTCAGTCACAGGTACTAAAATCTTTGCATTGTTTATCCATCCTCCCAAGTCAATATTTAAACCAGATGTAGGTGCTGTGAAAGTTTTAGGGGCATTTTGATTGCTTTCCTTGTTCCTTTCCCTTTCTCTATCTTTGGCTAGACCTAAAATCTGATTCGATAAAGGCTTTTCCCCATATAATTCAGTGATTCTATCCAACTTTTCAAAGTTATTCACACTATGGGAGGATGGGCACTTTTTATTTATCTTTTGACTATTCTCCACAACTCCCATCCAATTCTCCATGGATAAATGATGTTCCTTGCTAACCAAATTGATTTGTTCACTTGTCTCAGTTATTCCTCCTTCCAAAATTCTTCTCACATAAGGACAAGTGGCTTCATCATACATTTCATCACAAGGTCTACAATAAGGGATTGAACCATCAACTAAATTCGTAGACTCAAGTGGGTTTGGTGGCCTATACTCATTGGGAGGTCCCTTCTTTTCCATCTATCATTACCCCGATTTTGGAATCTCCCAACTTGATTCCTTTCCATGGCCTCCAATCTATTTTCGATGGCATTCATTTGAGTAGTGTGATTTGCTTCCATAGTCTTAATGAGTTGGGTTAATTCTTTGATGGGATCATGTGCACTTTCTTCTGTGGCCTTTCCTTTAGAATCATGAGACTTTGATGACCCTCTATTGATACCAAGAATTTCATACTTTCCTGATTCCTTTCTAGCCCTTTCCATCTTCAAGGCTTCTGTTTGAACTGCACCCAAATTTGCAGGCTCTTTTCTTCTTAACTCATAAGGTAGTATCAACTCTAAAAGCATCCAAATATGAGCATAAAAGAAACTCATCAGTGTTGATCAGTGGTTGTCATTGACGTCAACCCAAGCAGCACCAGGTGCGACCATGATCTTGCATGGACATTTTGACTTGACAACTGACTCTATTCTGAGTCAAGGATCTTCTAGATGGATTTTACTCGTCGAGATGTTTTCATTGATATATGGCACACCAAGTAATTCTTCACGGTTTGAGGGATATTCATGTTTGAAGTTAGTAACCCTAGTTAATGGGTTAAAACCCTATGGGGTTGTGGCATAGCACTCATAATTGGTTGTGATCATTGAATAGTCAATAATTAATAATAAAAATAAATCTCCTAAAATCCCTCGAATGTTCGCTTGTTGACGACTCTCTCAACTCAAGACATTCATATAAATAATGACCCTCATATCCTCCTCTTGTAGGGATTTTGTGGCTTCAAACAGGTCATCGTGGAATTTTCGCTATAACTTGTTTTCTGCGAAGCTTCAAAAGCTAAAACTAAAACCCATTTGCGCCAAAATCTTGATGAACCTTGTGACCGAATTTCAAATCTTGGTCCACCATATTTTCGGAGATATGACCTAAGGAAGTTAGGGTTTTTGTAGGCTCCCTAATTCCATGTCAAACAAGTGATGTTGGGAAAATCGTCATAACTTTCTCTCTGAGCATTGGATTCAAATTTCGTAAATAGTCACAGAAAGAGGATAGACTATAGTTTGTTGGATATCGTTTTCAGGGCCAAAGGTCTCAATAGTGACACGTGGCACTTCGTACAAGTTCACTCTATTGAACCAAGCTATAATCAGGTCATCGTGGGAGATCGGGCATAGCTATTTCTTGAAGAATCCAATCTTGATCAAACCTATGGGGTTGGAAAGAGGACTCAGAGGGCTATCATAGGACGAAATTTCAGACCATGGAAATCCGAAATTACATAGATACAACAGATTCCATATTGAGCTCTTAGAAGGCAAGAAAAAGCACGCATTCAAGTATCACTGATGTAAGGACCACACATCAATAGTCAAGGGTAAGTCTCATACAACAAGGTAGGTATGATTAGTGTTTACATTTGAATTTTGAGTATCATCTCTAACATATGTTTTTGCAGGAGAACATAAGTATATACAGTGTCTCGGTTATATCTCTATGTCTCTATATGTCACAATTAGTTTTTCGGATGTCCTATTCTTGATACTACACATTTTATGCTACATATTCTTGATTCTACACCAAGTTTGCTAAATCTATATGATGTTATGAGTTCATGTTACTTGTCTTGTCATAGTTGATAGAATGGTCTCTGTTGTTGTACTTAGAACTTGGTCCATCACAAGTCTAGGGTCTATCATTAGTTTTTATTATATATATTTTTAGATCAGTTTTGGAGATAGACTTGCATAGAGTCCAGACCTATATCAAGAGTGGGAGTCTTTGTCTACTGTTGCAACAAGTCAACAACAAGAGTGACAAGAACACTTCAGGTATGCATTGTAATTATAATTTGTATTTATTCATTATTATGCACTTACATGTGATTTGCAGGCAGAGGTAAGTTGAAGGGTATTTTTTTTTGTTTTGGGATTGGTTTCGCCGGGAAATTTTGCATGCAGGTAGAAGAAGATTCAAGTACAACTTCAAGCAAAAATTCAAGAGCAGAAGTATCAAATCAAAAGAAGAATTGCAGCAGGACATCCTCTGAAGACATGATAGTCATCCGTATATTGTGAAGAAGTGTCAAGGCCAAGAGTCATCATTGTAAAGTTGTAAAAGAGTCATCATTGCAAAGTTGTAAAATAGTCATTTGTAAAAGAGTCATTCTGCCTAGAGTCGAAGAGGCAATGTTGGGAGAGGTATAGGAGACTGTTGGGATGATGTCATGGTTGGGTTGCAGGTCATAGTGTGATTGGGTGTTCAGTCAAAATCATTGTAAATCATATTGTATCATGGATAGTTGTCCCTGGTACGGGAATCCATACTCTTGTCGCATTTTAGTCATTATAGGGTGGCAGGGAGGTGCTAGGCTGGTGCATGAAGTCGCCTACAAGTTGGAGCCTATGAACACTTCAGGGTGGTAAGTTGGTCTAGGATGTTGGGGCATCCATTTAGTTAACTACTGAAGAAACCAGGGCGATGGGGAGTCCTTCTAGTGGGAGCTGGAGAAGAATGCTTTTCTAGAATTCTAGGAAGTTGTTGCTTTCATTTCAGTTGGGGCTGAAGATTAAAGAATTTGTTAGAAAACTGTTCGGTGGTTTTTGACTCGAAGCGGGTTTTCCACCTAAAATTCTTGTGTCTACTGTGTTCTTTTATTTGCTATAATCACTGCATAAACATTAATAATAATTGAAGATTAACTAATGCTCTGAAAATATTTTAAAGTGCTAATTGCTGAGGAATACCGATTCACCCCCACCCGCCCAATATTTCCAACAATCAGGAGGCTTAACAATGGCAGGTATGCTCTTCACCAAATCATTAAATATCTTATTGAATTCCCCCATGGTTTCATTTTCATTCTTCTTCATGTTGCTACTAGCATTGATCAAGCGCCTATTCTCTTTCTTTTCTCCAAACTTTTCCATGAAAGCAACAATGATATCTTGTAAGGAGTCATAGGAGTTAGCAGGTTGCTCAGTGAACCAATCAAGAGCATCCTCTTCTAAAGAGAGCAGAAAAAGCTTCATCTTTACATCCTCATGGTTAGCAGTGTTACACCACTTGAATATGCAAACATTGAAATTCTTAACATGTGATGTAACACTAATGGCATTGTTACCTTGAAAGAAAGACAACTTTTCAATAGCCTGGTTAGGGATATTGTGAGGATAGCCATTTATTTTAGCAAAGTTGCAAGGAGCAAAAAGATCATTCATGATGCTTGGCTCTACTTGTTCTTGAAAGAGAAAATGGATATCATAAATAGCCTCTTTCCTAAGATTAGCAAGAGTTCTACTATGAGAGCATATTCTACACCTAAAGCATATTCCTAAATTAATTGTCAATGCAAGATAGCATTATATTAACAAATCTACAAGAGCATATGGAAATAACATAAATCAAAGCATGAGCAAAAGAAATTATACCAATAGTGTGCCAATCATCATACTTCAATGGAACAACTCATGAATGTACCCCAAAGTCTTTTATTGCAATTGAGAACAAGTGTACATAAGAGCAGAGCTTCCCCAAGCACAATAACTCGTTTTCGATGATTACCAAATGAGAGTCCAAGGTTCAATTTATAGAAGAAATGGGAGCAAATCCCAATGTAAACCCCAATGCCAAATGGAAATCTCAAGGAAATTTGAATTTTCTGATAAGAGCTCCAAATACCAAGTGTAGAAGCCAAATCTGGGAGGTGCTACACTGTATTTCTTCAACCCATATGCAAAATTCGTTTTTCCCTTTGTTGGTTGCCATGTGTGTTGAATGGTGGGTGAAATGGGCAGCAAACTTCCACAAATTTCTCCAACAAAATGCCACAAATCACTGAATGATGACACCTCCCTCAAACAATCACCAAACAGCCCCTTAATCTTTGAGTATAAGTTGTTGTGAGTGTTGTGCGTTTGGCAAAACTGGAGCTAGGTTGATGCTAGAATGAAGCCATGCGTACAAGTGTGAATGTGGAGTAAATACCATATGAAAAGTATGGATTAATATGGTGACATACTCCCCTAAATATCTCCATCAAAATCTTTGCTAAATTTTCCACTTGTCAGTTGATCTTTCATAAGGGATTCTACTTCTGAAATTGGCCCACATAATCGATTTTTCCCATGTGTTTGAATTCATGTCCCGTGTGGGAACCCACTCACCATTTAACTCACTTTTAACTTGAATTTATTTTCCAAGTCAATTCCACCTCAATTAGCATGTGGATTTTTTTATATTTTTCTCCATATTTTATTTTTTGGGCTATTTATTTCTCATTTTCTCACTTAACATGGGAAAAAGTGGGTTTTGAGGATAAATAAGTGATTTTTCACCCCTCAAAGTGTGTCTTACTATAAAGTGGAGGAGGAGAGGTGTAATTTTGAGCACACATACCCCACACAAATTCTTTACACATCACTTATTACAATTTTATAAAAAAAATTATTAAAAATCCCATCTAGCGGGAAATTTTAATAATTTAAAAAATGACCCCTAGACATATTCAAATTCCACGAATTTTTACGAGTGATCTACTATGGTAATATACAATGACTCTAGACACTAGGACTCGCCCAAGGCCTCACCATCAAGCCACACTCCGACTTTGGGATTATGCTTGGAGGAAAAAACTCAACTAATTACTAAGTCCCCAAAAACCTCCCAGAGTAGACTCACAGATGACAAGGTCCCAAGTTACCTAGGCCTTTTACATGACTCAACTCATCATACTAGAATCACTTTACATCTAAGTTGCAGGAAACGTTGGAGAAGGGTCCGTTTCCGGCCAGAAACGAAACGAAAACGAGGAAACTCGTCGTACGACCTGGAAACACGTTTTTGGCCATACTGGCCAGTTTCTCGAGGAGGAAACGTGGCCAGTACGGCCGGAAACGCGTTTCCAGGCCGTAACAGAGTTTCCTCTTCTAATTTGACTTTTTCTTGTATTTTTTTTATATTTTTTCGCTTCTAAGTTTTTATTGGGCAACTAAAATATCTTCTAGATGCCTCTCAAGTTACAAAAAAGAGGATTTTTTTGAGTGAGGCAGCCTAATGTTCAAGCCTATGGCCCTAGTGTTGATATGCAGTTCATGGTCATGTTAAATTCTTAAAGTAAAAGTGACATTCTCCTTTATTTTTCATTTTCATCCTTTTACTTAAATTTTTAACATTACCATGAAATGACTCGGGATGTTTGAGAGTGGTTTCGCCCTGATTGGATTTCATATGGAGAAAGTAGAATTTTAGATCTCACTCAAAATCAAGCAGACTTATCTGTTTTTCAGGATTTCAGGATTGGGGGGATTGCAATGTTTCCATTGGATTTTGTCATGTACTAGGGTATGGAACTTGTATTTAATCAAGAGAACTAAGGTCGTTCGACTATGTAGGAGGAGACTCCCAATCAAGCACGAGACAAGAAATTCGAAATTTCTCGTGGCTAATTTTGGATATTGCTATTTTCATTATGTGATCATTCATGAGTAAATGTGATGTAAATTTAGAGACTTATAGTTTATGCATTGACAATTGACAATTTTAATGTATCATATATGCTTTAGAGCACATATTTCTTAAATGTCCTAATAAATATATATTATATATATAAGTATATATATAATATATATAATATATATTTCGTTTCCCCGTTTCCAAAATTTGGGAGGGTCACATTTCGTACCCGTGCCCGTGCCCGTTTCAGAAACTCGTACCAGTTTCCCCGTTTCGTGCAACTTAGCTCTACATCATCGTCGTAGGGCTTGTGGAATTTGAGTACAACAGAAGAAGAAATAGAGTTGAAAAACTCTTATGATATAGTGAACTCTGATGGTACATGAAGCTTCTAATACATCCTCGAGCATGGAGTCTTCAAAAGTTTTGGGTACACTTTAGTGGTCAGCAGTCCCCTCTAGTGGGTGTGGGGGCACAATGACATCCTCATGGGTCTCTAAGTAGATTGATAATGGTTGTATACCATCTGTAAGGGCTAGAATGATGACATAAGCCCTCCCTCTATCTTCCATGGTGAGACACATCCTCATTTGGGCCCTGGAACATCTGTGAAGTGTATGGTGCAAGTGTGAAGTCAGTTGGCATGGTGGTCTAGGTGTATCATCCTCATCCAAAAGGTGGAACATGAGAAATCAATGGACAATGCAGATGGATCCATTAAGTGGTAATCTGCTCTCTGCTATGGTGGAGGCCCATGGCTCTCAACTCTCACCCTACAAGTGCCAATGTGACCCTCTGAGGCTTTGGACCCCGTATAGGGAGACCAAACCCCAATGGAAACCCACCTGCAATCCTGCATAAGATCAAATGCGTCCCCTTGCCCTCCAGTACAAAAAATCATTAGAGTAATCAAGTAAAAGAGTTTACAAATCATGGAATCAAATGGATGCTTCATGGTGGCATGCCCTTCCATACTGGGCTTTGGCATGTACAGGTGTCTCCAAGCTCAATAAGGGGGTTAACCAAGGACCCTATTAGGTGGCTTCAACCTTTAAAGGGGGTGACATGTCCATGGTACATCCATCAAGTGCTAGGTGGCATGTGATACAATGATGGAATGGAGTGGGTATCAGGGGAAGGCTCCAAGCCACATGAAAAGCCATACCTTCAGGGTTGGGAGGCCCACTTTCAAGCATACGATCATAACAAATGGGTGAGGGACCACATGGCTTGCTCAGGTGGCGGAGATAGTGGCACATCGAGCTATCTGGTGGCTACAAGGGGTTGCTGGTCGCTGGTTGAGGACCATCTAGGAGAAAATTTTCTCCTATGGATACTACCCACAAGTGGTGGGTAACAATAACTACTTCTATTGATGTAAATTTATCCTTCTTTATACTTTAGTCAACAAATAGCTATACACGAAAAACTTCAACCAATTATACTTCAACAAGAGAAATAAATAGAGATCATAGTAGACAATGAATAATAGACAATAAACAAGAGACAAGAGACACAAAGATTAGGCTCAAAGCCAGGGCAAAACCCACTAGTGGAAAACCCAAAAATTCTATCCTCATGAGGGAGAGATTTTGTCCATCAATAGTACATCTAAATGATCTAACAAATCCAAAATAACCAACAATGAGATACCCAAACCAAGTCTGCACAAAATGTGAGAGAGATTCCACTTCTTTCCAATAACATGATCTCCACAAGGAGGTCGAAATATAGGCTTGAGGTCATTGTAATAGAGGGCCGAAGTTCCCACTGTAATTGTCAATGAACTGTGGAGAACGTACACCCAAAAAGACCTCAACTAACTTCATAATTGTGTCACAAAAGGAGTGCAAGCCTCTCTGCAATTCTCGGCCATAAAAGAGTTCACAAAACGAAGGTAGAAATGATCCTTAGTCACTGTAGCAATGAGCCCTTGAAGATGATCCAAACAGCAATCAAAAGAACCCCTGTCGACTTCCTTGCACATGTGGATATACTCTAAAATGGATGGTCGAATTTGCTTGAGATTTCAGATCGAATTGCTTGATGTGTTGATGCGTGAAATGAATGCCAGTGACCTCTTATTTATATGCATCATAAGAGGGTTAATTAGCCCTAGTAGGGCTGACATCATGTCCTTCTTGAAGCTGACTTGTGGGGCTGATTGAGCCGACTTGTAAAGTTAGCATGGGCCGATTTATAGATGTCAAAATTTGATTTCTTCTCCATGTTTTGATGAAAATGGCCAACCATAGCTACCTTATAGTTCAACACTCCCTCTTAGCTAGGTAGGTAGTTTTTCATTTTCTCAAGATTCCTCTTACCGATTATCCATAGGTGTCACAGCCCACAACCTAAGGAAGAGAACACAATCAAGCTTCTTTCTCTTTCAAACTCAACATAAGGAAAGATACATAGCATCCATCTCAAAGTATCTCATGGACAACAAGGTTTCTCGCCACACAACCTATAGGAGGAATCGTCAGTACATCTCCTAGAAAACAATGTCTCTCAGCATACAGCCTACAGGAGGAATCATCAATACATCTCCTAGACAATAATGTCTCTCAGCACACAGCCTAAAGGAGGAATCATCAATACATCTCCCGGACAACAATGTTTTTCGGCACACAGCCTACAGGAGGAATCATCAATACATCTCCCGGACAACAATGTCTCTCAACACACAACCTATAGGAGTAATCCTCAATACATCTTCAGGACAACAATGTCACTCGACATACAACTTACAGGAGGAATCATCAATACATCTCCGAGACAACATCTCTCAACACACAGCCTACGAGAGGAATCCATCTCCCGGACTACAATGTCTCTCAGCACAAAGCCTACAGGAGATGGTCTATCCATGATGCTATGTAATCAATGCTCCCTCTCACTCAGATTGGGGTTCTTAACAACTCCAAGTTCTCTGAAATAACCAAACTTCATCTGGGACAACGACTTCGTTAATATATCAGCAACCTGTTCATCAATAGGAACATATTTGAGCCTCATGACTCCTCTTTGAACAATATTCCGGATGTAATTATACTTGATTTCAATGTGATTTGATCTGTTGTTGAATTGAGGCTTCTGTGATCCATATCAATTTTATGAGAGATTTTTCGATGTAAATCACATGAAATTTCATTTGTCGACGCATTTCGAACCCACTAGTGTGATTCATAGTCAGGACAAGTTGAAGAATCAGATCCAGTATGCATGTTAAATACTCAGAGCAGAACATCCAACGGCTATAATCTTTGACCAGGCAATGGCTATATAGAATA